>WWET01000874.1:439977-472033 GCA_011038615.1 Limnodynastes dumerilii | reverse complement strand
CCTTGCGTCAAGCAGATCGGTGAATTAACTGTTTCTTACCTGTCCGACGAGGTCCCACGATGATCCACGGGACTTTCGCCGGCATCGACTGAAGAACAAGTGCCCATGCATGCGCAGTAGCTGCCTTTTGGGACTTAAAAACTTTTATGTCCCAAAAGGCAAGAAACACTGCGCATGCAGACTCCGAGGCAGAGTTTATTTTGTATTGTTCTTTTTTTATTATTATTTTATTATTATTTTAAAGTATTTAAAGTATTAAAGTATTTTTATTCATAATTCACTAATTAATGAATATACATAAAATTGTATTATTTTTTTGTACATTTTTATTTGCTAATTAATGAATATACATAAAATTGTATTATTTTTTTGTACATTTTTATTTGTGTTTTGTATTACAGTGGTCTCCCGATATATACCCTCCTTTTCCTCCCCCTAATAACAGCAATTAGGGGGAGGAAAAGGGGGATATATGGGGGGGCCTCTGTAATACCTACCCTAACGCCATCTTCAGATAGCGTTATTTAACTTGTCGGCGCAGATTTTAACAAATGTAATTACAACGATCAGCCGGTCCGCATTCATTAGAGCGGGCCGGCTACCGTGACTGCAGAAGCTGATGATCGCCATGGAAACCATAGCTTTGTAAATTGTGCACACATCGTTTTCAGAGATAAGGGGCCTGATCCAGACCTACGCCGATGCGTATCGGCATGCACTCTGCCCGACACTCCCCCTGTGCGAGCTTTTTTTCCCTCGCTTACGCCGGCTGAAGGCTACCCTAACTTCAGCTGGCCTAAGCAAGGGAAAATACGCTCACACAGGAGCGTATGCTCGCTAACCCCTCCCTCCCTCCTTCCCTCCCTCATTAAACTAACTCCCCCTGCCCACCTACACTAACCTAAACGTAGTAACGTTGGGGGACGCCCCCTCCAGCGTTACTACGGCGCTGCTACGGATCAGGCGTTGCCATAGCTACGTCGGGCAACATCTGCCCGGCGCATGCGCAGATCGGCTTTTAAGCCGATGTTACGCTGCTGGCTGGCGTCTTAACGCCAGCCAGCATAGGTCTGGATCAGACCCAAAGACCGTTTTAAGGTGTAAAATGGTCTTTATCTCCTGAAAACGATATAGTAAATGGACCCCTTAGCATTGACCTTCGGTTATCCTTTGCACCCTGTGGGTAAGGTTTCTGCAGACTGGAAAACTTACAATGAACCTGGAGGTGGCACTAACCAATATTCACCTTGTCATAAGAACTCTTTATATTTGGATAGGCAAATAGCAATCAGTGTAATAAATCTTAATTTGAAATGTTTGTGTAACATAGAATTATTTACAAAAACAAAAAGGCCTGTGTCTTGTTTTGCTGTCTAATGAGCCCCAGCTTTTTGTAATTGGATTTTCAGGTACAGTACATGTTCAGAAACTAAATTTGGTTTTGCTGACATTTTGTATTTGCAATTCATTGAAGCTGGTACAGTACCAAGTAATTTATACCATTATGATTTCTCATTATGCTTCTCAGAGAATGAATGAATATTGCAAACTATGGTAAAAAAAAACAACTTTTGTTGAACATACTTTTAAATGTTAAATGTAATCAAGGACATTGCAGATGGTATAGAATGAAATATATATTTGTATTATCAGGTTGTTTGCACACATTTGAACACAGATGTACTGTACTTCAGGGTATTAATCTGAGCATTTGTTGAATTTTCTTAGGCAAATTTATGTGCATTTTTTGTTGAACTTTAAAGCAGGCAAAATAATATATTTAACATAGTATAATGCATATTTTATTAAAACATTGAAATTCATTTTGTTAATGCAGAGGGTATATTACAGTAATTCATAAGAAAATCAACTTTACCTTTAGGTTACAGTATGTTGATAATGTACAGGCGGAAGCAAATCTTCTCATTAGATCATTGTGGTAGGAGCGTTGGAAAGCAGGGCAGTGAGAGGTGAGAGAACCAGAAATCAGGTCCAACAAGGAGGCAAGGACAACAGTAGCAGATGGGGTGTAACTAGCCAAACACTAGACGGAGGGAGAAGGTAAGGTAAGGAGAGAGGACCCAAGGAAGGCACATGTAGCAAGGCAAAAATAAGGTGACTGAACACAATGCTATAACCAGCAGTGAGTGAACCATACTGCTAGGAATATATAGCGTAGAATACCAATCAGGAGAAAGCCCCAGATTTGCCTCCAGTGTGCGATAGGACAGTCCTCTTCTGCAACATCCAAAGCCTGTCTTCCAAGAGCGTGCCAAATGAATGAGCCAATGCATGCATTGCATGAAGGCTGCTAGGAGACAGTTGGGATGCCAAAAATACAGAGCATAGGCTAACACTGCTCATACTTGGATTTGTCACTAAACAAGATTACTAAGTCAAAACCACATGACCTGATCCTCCAATCCTGACTAAGGGCACTCTGTTTAAACCTGGATCACTGTCTAATCGTTGCCAGAACAACTTGGTCATTCAAGGCGCCTGCTTAATCTGAGTCTAAGTCCGTTTCTTGGTTCAGTCCAGTTCAAATCCAGCCTGTTCCAGTCCAGTCCAGTCCAGTCTGGTCCATTTTAGTTCATATACAACCTGTTTCAGTCCAGTTCAGTCCAGTCTGGTCCGGTCTGGTCCAGTTCAAGTTCAGCCTGTTCCAGTCTAGTCCAGTCTGGTTCAGTCGAGTTCTGTCCAGCCAATTTCAGTCCAGTTAAGTCTGATCCAGTCCAGTTCTGTCTAGCCTGTTCCAGTACAGTCAAGTCTGGTCTAGTTTAGTCCAGTCTGGTCCAGTTCAAGTTAAGCCTGTACCAGCCCTAGTCCTATCAGTTCCAATCCACTACAATATAGCTCATGTGCAAACCCTATATAAGGCTCTCCAGCTTCTGCTCTTCTGCTGAGCCTCTACCACATCCTCGGGAACCCAGAGCAGATACCCAATCTAGTCAGTCCATGATGCTACCAACATATTATTTTCCAGCAACGAGAAATTCAATTTACCACAAAGGTGCTCTTACAATATATATATGATTCATTCATAAATATCTCATTATTGCATTACATTACATCATTACATTGGGAGTGGAATTGTTTTTATCAATAAATTTGCAAACTGTACAGTGTGTGTGGTTACAGTGGAAACAACTATTTGGTTTTGATGGGAACCATGATTGGGTGTTACATTGTTGCCCTTCCAAAAAAATGATTTTAGAATGATTTTTAAGTAGTGTTTCCAGTGTATTGTCATGTGTCAGAAGAGGTTGATTTTTAGCAATAATTTTCAGTATGATATGAATTTAATTTTGTGATTAATGGAATTTATGAATTTCTGTTTCAAGTCCAATAACTGAAGAAATATTCTGCCAAAGAACAATTTTTCCTTAAACTGAAAACTGAGAAATTGCTCAACAGGGGTGTTATTTTTTCATACTATGACCTGGAAACAGAATTGAGCTGTACAATTTAAATACCTCCCATCGTGCAGAAAAGGTTTAAGTATGCCACCCCATCCCACACAATTTTAGGATCTGTAATCGTGCTGGACGTCTGTAGCATACACATGCCCACAGGAAGATTGAGGTTGTTCTCCACATGAAGAATGTGGAAAATGACCCCAAATACTAAATCTAGATCCAGTCCTTTTTATGGAAACTGTTGTAAAAAAAAAATGCAAAACAGAATTTGAAATAGACATTTACAAAGTTTATTGTCTATATTATCTCTGATGAGATAGACTTTGGAGACCATTAGAGTTCATATCAACACAACAAAGCACCACAGCAAAACCCTTCCCAGCATATCGGAACCCTGATGAGGTGTTTTGCCTATTGCTAATTACACCCTAAATCCATCGCACAGCTAAAGATCTCTAATTGAGTAACCCCCCTAATTGAGTGCCTGCCAGAATCACGTCAGAAGGTCGCTGAGTAACATCTACTTGCAAAGCCAGCAATTGTGAACTTTTTACTGTGCACATAATTAATCTATATCATTATATGAGACTGTGAATTCCATTATTTAAACTATAAGATGGATATGTGAACCATTATAAATTTCTCAGAGTGAACTATTCTGCATATATGAACATTTAATCATTAATTTACAACATAAATATTTTAGTTCTTGCTATTTTTATGGATTTAATTGTCTCCATGTAAGGATTTCCAAGCTACTCTTTCTTTGTAAAAGTATCTCCTAATGGTTCTTTTGAATTTTGAACTTTGTAATCATAATAATTTGAAATCTTTTTTAGACTAATGAATCATGTGTTAGAGTGTCTTATGTGTCTGGTTCCACATGTCCACATAAAGACCAAATAAGGTCTTGTAGATGGGGCAAACTCTGGAACCGTTAATATTAGGGCTGACTCATATGGTAATATCTTACAGTAAGCGAGGTTGTAGATGTTGTAGAACAATGAACTCCCCTGTCACTTCCCTCTATTGTGCAGAGTTGATCTGCGTCTGTGCGGTAAAGAGTTCCACGCGCATGGAGATCTGTTGTTCAACAGCTTGTGCACACATGCGCTGATGTTACATGCAAGAGGACTTGTGTAAGCCTCCTTGCGGTAATAATTGTGTTTGTTGTGATTTGGAACGAGGGTTCATATCTGTTCCTGGTTGACATAAGTCTCCCCATCAGCTCTTTTTATGTGTACCAAAGTTTTTTTAATTGTGGTTCTTACGGTATCATAACGCTATTTAAGAGGATCACGCACATCAGTTTTGGAATAGTTATATAAAGACAATCAGGCATGTTATGTTTCATCGCATAGCGTATTTACACTAGCGTATTTTCTATGCATGCCCCTAGGCACTCCCCTCGCTCATATGTACTTTGGTTGTTTTACGCTTCCCAAACCCTACCTTAACTTTTCAAAGTGTAAGTACTGATGTACGTAATGGATTTACATATGTTACGGTCTAACCTGGCCAATATTGTCCAATTTAATTGCCTCCCTCCACCTACAAAGCCTAACTACGGCTGTCGTATGGATGCCCCCGCCCCTTCATTTGTGGTTACGCTGATGGTACGCTGATGGTACATACATTCAGCTTTACATGGTGTAACATCTGCCACACGCATGCAAATCAGCGATTTTACATCAGCGGCTAGCGTAAAATCTTTAACCTACGTAGGTCAGGATCTGGGCCATTGTTTTTAAAAGAATATGTCCTCTTACTTTGGTCTCTTTGAAATTTATTACTTTTAGTCATTACATTTCTCTGAAATGTATATATCCTCTACAGAATATTTTGTCCTTTTCTATAAAAGGTGTCTAGTCTTTAAATTTTATTATGTTATCTTGTGCCTTTTCTATTGCACCCTGGGCGCAGGGTGGCCGAAAAGTTCTACCCCCATTGTTTCCTATAGAAAGGGCTGAAAAACATGGAAGTCAATGGTGAAAACACACCTTTGCTATTTTGAGGGATTTTTTAAATATTTTTTTTAAGTGTTTTTAAATTTTATTATTTAGAGGTTTTTTATTTTGTTATTCTAACAATTTTTATGTGCTGTTATTTTAATTTTTTTTTTAGTTTTGTTATTTTGAGGTTTTTTTAAGTTTTGGTATTTCAAGGTTTTTTTTAAGTTTTATGATTCAAAAAAATTTTTAGTTTTGTAATTTAAAGTTTTTATTTAGTTTTATTATTTTATTTTTAAATTTTATTATTTTAATTTTTTTTTAAGTTTTGTTATTTTAAGGTTTTTTATTTTGTTTTTTAGAAGTTTTTTCGTTTTGTTATTTTAAGGTTTTTAAGTTTTATTATTTTGAGATATTTGTTTAGTTTTCTTATTTTAAGGTTTTTTTAGTTTTAGTATTTTGAGGATTTTTTTAAGTTTTGCTATTTTGAGTTCTTTAGTTTTGTTACTTTAAGCTTTTTAAGTTTTGTTATTTTGAGTTCTTTAGTTTTGTTACTTTAAGCTTTTTAAGTTTTGTTATTTTGAGTTCTTTAGTTTTGTTACTTTAAGCTTTTTAAGTTTTGTTATTTTGAGTTCTTTAGTTTTGTTACTTTAAGCTTTTTAAGTTTTGTTATTTTGAGTTCTTTAGTTTTGTTACTTTAAGCTTTTTAAGTTTTGTTATTTTGAGTTCTTTAGTTTTGTTATTTTAAGCTTTTTAAGTTTTGTTATTTTGAGTTCTTCAGTTTTGTTATTTTAAGCTTTTTAAGTTTTGTTATTTTTAGATTTTTTTATTGTTTTGTTATTTTACATTTTTTTTTATTTTGTTATTTTGATGGGTTATGATTTTGGGGGGGGGGGTTTAAGTTTTGTTATTTTAATTTTTTTCGGTTTGGTTATTTTGAGGATTTTTTTGTTTTGTTATTTTGAGGGTTTTTAGTTTGTTATTCTAAGGATTTTTTGCTTTATTATTATTATAAGGTTATTTTTGTTTTATTATTTTGAGGTTTTTTAGTTTTGTTATTTTAAGGTTTTTTTTAAGTTTTATTTTAGGATTTTTGTTTAGTTTTGTTATTTTGAGGTTTTTTTGGTTTGGTTATTTTGAGTATTTTTTTAAGTTTTGTTATTTTAATTTTTTTTGTTTTGTTATTTTAAAGATATTTTGTTTAGTTATTTTGAGGATTTTGAGTTTTGGTATTTTGAGATTTTAAAAGTTTTGCTATTTTGAAATATTTGTTTTGTTTTCTTATTTTGAGGGTTTTTTTTGTTTTCTTATTTTGACATTCCTGCAGGGCCTCTAATTCTCTTTCTCAAAGAAAGCATTGTAATCTTCAGTCAGCACCAGAAAAGAAATGACTTGTAGTGTCCTGCCCCCTTTATATACCTGGAGACTGGGTGTGGTCAGGTCATATGATGTTTGGGCGTGTCTAGGTTTTTCAATCAAGTTCTAAAAGGGTGTGGTCCCTTAAAAGGTCAAATGGGCGTGGTATGTGGTCCCTTTATTATTTTAAGGTATTTTAGTTTTGTTATTTTAAAATTTTTGTTCAGTTTTGTTATTTTGAGGGGGTTTTTTGGTTTTGTTATATTGAGGATATTTTTAAGTTTTGTTATTTTGAGGGGTTTTTTTTTGTTTTATTTTAAGGTTTTTTTAAGTTTTGTTATTTTGAGGTTTTTTTTGTTTAGTTATTTTAAGGGTTTTTTGTTTTGTTATTTTGAGGTTTTTTTGTTTTGTTATTTTAAGGGGGTTTTTTTGTTTTGTTATTTTAAGGTTTTTTTGTTTTGATATTTTGAGGTTTTTTAGTTTTGTTATATTAAGGTCTTTTTAAGTTTTATTTTAGGATTTTGTTTAGTTTTGTTATTTTGAGGTTTTTTTGGTTTTGTTATTTTGTGGATTTTTTAAGTTTTGTTATTTTGAGTTTTTTTTAGTTTTGTTATTTTAAGGTTTTTGTTTTGATATTTTGAGGTTTTTTAAAGTTTTGTTATATTGAGATTTTTGTTCAGTTTTCTTATTTTGAGGTTTTTCTAATTTTCTTGTTCTGATATTCCTGCAGGGCCTCTAATTTTCTTTCTCAAGAAAGTGTTGTGGCCTTCAGTTAGCACCAGAAAAGGAATGACTTGTGGTCTCCCTGTCCCCTTTATATATCCTGAGACTGGGTGTGGTTAGGTCATATGATGTTTGGGCGTGTCTAGGTTTTTTAATCAAGTTCTAAAAGGGTGTGTTCCCTTAAAAGATCAAATGGGCGTGGTCTAACTTTATAGGCAGTAACATGACCTTTGGGTGTGTCCATGTTCTTCATTCAAGTTTTATTAAAGGTCAAATAGGTGTGGTCTAATGGGCGTGGTCTGTCTTTGAAGCTGGGTCACTTGACATTGGGGCATTTTGACATTCCTGCAGGGCCTCTAATTCTCTTTCTCAAAGAAAGCATTGTAATCTTCAGTCAGCACCAGAAAAGAAATGACTTGTGGTCTCCTGCCCCCTTTATATACCTGGAGACTGGGTGTGAAGCTGGGTCACTTGACATTAGGGCATGTCCAGGTTCTTCAGTCAAATTTTACAAGGTTGTGGTTCCTTAAAAGGTCAAATGGGCGTGGTCTAACTTTATAGGCAGTCACATGACCTCTGAGTGTGTCCAGGTTCTTCACACAAGTTTTATTAAAGGTCAAATAGGCATGGTCTAGATTGGAAGCTGGTCACATGACATTTCTCGCGTCATCTGCGGAGGGGCATACGGAGAAAGCGAGGCGAGTACGCGTGCGTCTCGCGTCATCTCGGAGCAAAAGTGATGCAGAGGTGTCAGTGTCGGCTCCCAGTGGGTGCAGTCCCACTCCCACCCCTAGGAGTGCTAGGGGTGTCTTACCCACACAGTATTTTTTCCAGATTGTAAGTGATATGTGTACCTATGGTAAGGGCTGAAATGCATTGTGGTCAAAAAGGAAAAGGCGCTCTTGAGAGAGGGGCGTGCAGAGAAAGCAAGGCGGGTACGGTGCTTCTCGCGTCATCTTGGTGTAACAGTTACGCGGCGGCATCAGTGTTGCCTCTCGGTGGGTGCAGGGTGGCCGAAAAGTTCGACCCCCATTGCTTCCTATGGGAAGGGCTGAAACGCATGGAAGTCAATGGAGAAAACACACCTTTGGGGGAGGGGCAAGAGCGAGGCGGCGACCCCTTCGGCCGGCCCCGTCCCGGAGCTCAGGTGACACCTCCTAGGGATGGTGCTGGGGAGTCGAAAAGTTCCCCTGCCATTCTTTCCTATGGGACCATGCTTTCCTATGAGACCCATTGATTCCTATGAGAGCCATTGATTCCTATGGGAACCCCCTTCCCACCCCCACCCCTAGGGGTGCTAGGGGTGTCTTACCCACACAGTATTTTTTCCAGATTGTAAGTGATATGTGTACCAAGTTTGGTGTAAATTGTAGGTATTCCAGAGTTATGCTGGAACACACACACACACACACACACAAACACACACACACTCTCACATATGTCCATTTTTATATATATTTTAGATTACATGTTTTTAATATGCTATATTTGTTACTGTTACGACACTCCAGGTTTACCTGGCAGAGATCCGGAGTGGTCGTGGAGAAGAAGGTAGACTGGAGTGGTGCCCCGGGTTTACCTCGGGGAGAACCAAGGCGGCCACAGAGGAAAGAGAGGTAGTGACCGAGTAGACTGCCGGGGCACGGAGACTTTGCTATCGGGTGGACTTCACCAGAGCCCCTGGTGGTGGGGATGGATTTGGCTGCGCCCCAATAGCCTGGACGTGCCCCGTTGAACCTGACTCGAGGAAGAGAAAAGGAAACCCGGGATTTAGCTGAACCCCCAATAGTCTGGACGTGCCCCGTTGAACCAGGCTCGAGGAGGAGAAACGGAAACCTGGAGTGAACCCCACACCGAAGAGACGGGAGCAGTAAGGAAAGTGGGAATAGAGTCAGACCGGAAGGGACCGGACTGAGACGGACTACGATCAACATGGAACCAGTAACGGCGGACGGAAGATAGTTCACAGGACTGGACAAGACAGACTAGGGCTCGCGCACTCACAGGCATACAGCAGGACTCCCGAAAGGGTAACATAAACTAGCACTCCAGGTAAAGTAAAGTTAGGTATGGGAGGTAGGTGAACACAATAAGGAGGGAGAATCAGGGCAGAATACACACTAGGTAAACAAAGGCAAGGATTGAACAAGGTAAGTGGGCAAGCAATGGTCAAATCACTAGACAAGCACAAAGCAAGGCACTAGGCACACAAGAAAGATAGCAGGTCACAGGTCTGACGGGCAGAGACTATAACCAGTGCCCGAACTGTACAAATGAGGATGTTAAATAGAAGGAAGTGAGACCCCATTGGCCAGAGCAGAGACCAAGCCCCCTGGATGATGATGTGTCCCCCTAGCGACGGGGAACGCACAAATGCCGGCAGACACATGGGACGTGCGCTTAGAGCAGAAGCGGCGCCCACGTGTGGTAACCAGGACGCTGTAGCTAGGGAGGCCGTCAGGCAGGGGAATCCCCGGTGCGTCTGGTAAAGGAAGCCGCAGCAGAGGTAAGAACTGCTGCGGACATCATAACAGTTACTTAGTGTTTGATCAGTTAGGTTCGGATTCACAGTTACGTAGTTTTCGTCTTACACACGTTGTTTTAAGAATTGAGCTACTACGCATGCGTTGTAGCTTATTTACACTATCTACGTACCATTTCTGTATGTAGATTGCATAAGCGCAGTCTTTAGACCACACTTGCACAATCTACGTACAGATATGGTACGTTGATAGCGTAAATAAGCTACAACGCATGCGTAGTATCTCAATTCTTAAAACAACGTGCGTAAGACGAAAACTACGTAACTGTGAATTCGGACCTTAGTTTCTTGTCGTAGCCCGTTCTTTATTATAGTATTCACAGCTTTCCTGATTTTTATGTCAAAACATAATTTATTAATTTCTAAAAATGCTTTAAAACGCATTTCCTAGGAATACAAATGTTAATATCTCTGCAATCCTAGAGGCATGTCTATATTACCTGATATTACATTTATCTCCCAGTAACAGCAACACCACCAGTGACTGCAATAACTGTTTATATATTGTGTGCTAATGAATATTAGATACATAGATTAGAAGACAATTAATTCTTAATGAACACATAGGGGAATACAAAAACCTGACCTTTGGTAATTGTTATACCGTTATCTATCTTATGTTTTACCCATCTGGTGCTGCATCCACAGGTTTCCAACATTCTACAGTGCCAATTACTAGATCATTTCCATTTCCACATATATAGTGGTTTTGAGCGATGTGTTTCTCACCCTGATAGACTAATAACTGCAAGGCTAACAGAGAGCAGGAATTCCCGGGAGAGAACATGTATTTCAGAATCTTAGCTTATAGCTTAAACTACATTATTCTATGTAGCCTTGTGTGTTACTCGTTCAGCATTCCATAATCCCGCCACCCCCAGCCACCTTCTGCTTCCTTATTTTAGTTAAAGTGACCCATTGGAGTATGATATAGGCAGCACCTCCCCTACCACATCCAACATTAAGGGATAGAGTTAACCTTAACTTAATAATCTTTAAATAATATTAAAGAAGCTTGGAATATTATTGTATATATTGTAAGCATAATGATCTTGTTCATACTGTGCATACTTTTGTCTTATTTTGTGGTTAAGAAGCATAAAACAAGCTAAATCAAGGCCTTTTAGCTCCTATTGACAGTTAAACATTTCTTTAACAAAAGTCACGCCGCTTCATAATGTATGTGGGCTCAATGGACCAGATTCTGACCTCCTAATGTGTTATGTACAGACAGGGGTCTGGAAGTCCTCACAAAAGGGGGATTTGCACTCCCATGGTCATATTCTCTGTATGGATTCGTGCACACAGAGATCCATATGGAGGTGCCTATTGCCGCCATACTTCCTACTTAACATTGTCACGGAATCCAAATCTTGTGGACCCTGTTCAGGTACCAAGGGAGTAAGGTGATGCGTAGGCGTAAATAGGAAACTTGCCTGTGGGTTTTAGGCATATGAAAGGTATTGCATGCACCTCCCCACGCCCCCGCCCCCATATGGATGTGCGGACAGAGTTGTGTAACATATACAAGAAGATCCATAACATCTGGTGCGTGCAGGTACATTTCTAACGTTACAGCTGACTTACGCAAATGGATTGTGTAAGTCAAGTATGTAAAAAGTTAAGAGGATATCATGCGCTATGGGATGTAATAACCAGCAGCTGATGGTATACACCCAGGCGTCCTCCAAAAAAGAAATATCAAGAGAAATACTATGGGTGTAACTGTTAGCACTAGATGTACCCCTGGGGTGTTGGTGAAATGAACCACCTCAGTACTCTCCTTCTAACGTGATGAAAATCTGCTAAATGCCACCAGTTCACAATATACAGTCCCAAACACTCCAAGATATATATATATACAGCACCAGGGCCCATGCTGATATAAGGGCCCACAGCCGTCATCACCGCACTGCCGAAGCTCCACACCAGGTTACTTGGGATATCATCAGGGCCCACAGCCTTCATCACCGCGCTGCCGAAGCTCCACACCAGGTTACTTGGGATATCATCAGGGCCAAAGCATGTTTTTTGCACCTGGGCCCACAACTCGCTAGTTCCGCCTCTGTATGTATATATGTGTAGAAATCCTCAATAAACCCCATGGGGGGGATTGTGTAAGTCACCAGATCCAGCACAACATCTTTACTAATTTTGGACCGGATCCAGACTGCCGTTGATGCCGTGCTAAGACTTTTGATTGCAGTACCACAGGGCACTGATACTGGTTATGATAATTGATCCCTGCTGGATTCAGTCTTGCATGTGAGCACATGGGCAGCCACTGTCCTGCACTCACAGACAATAAGAGCTGAGTAACCCCTTTCCTAGAACCATAGAGGGTACAGCTAGATCCAGATGCATACTGAGATTGCGGCACATGCACAGCCACACAAAAGCAATAGGAAAATGCCCTTTTCCGTAAATCTGGACACGATCTATCATCATCATGATCATATGAAACAGGGCTTGGATGGCACAAATCAAGATCAATCAATCTTAAGCAGTTGCAGTTGTGTATTTTTCAACTGAGCATAGCATGATGATGGCGCAAACACACTGTAAGTGGTTCAATATGAACACGCCTCACGTGCCTGTTTTATGTGCGTTCATTGTGCTAGGAACCAAAAATGCATTGAATTTGTCCCTCCAAGGTATCCTGGAGGGAGGTCAGGTTGGTGGGAGGAATGCTACCTTTTAGCCACCAAATCCCACCCACTATTTAATGCTGGCATCACATCAGGGAAACCTACCAAGTAATTTGTAATAAATTGTGTCATTAAGCCCCCTTCCTTGCATTATAATGTTGTGGGTCAGATAGCTACTGCAAGTAGTGTTTTTTTGTGAGTTAAGTGTAGAGATCAAATCTCCTCAAGCAATTCTTGGTCACCAAGGACCATATACAGAACTGCGTATGACAGGCCATTTATGCATTCAGAGGACACACTACAGCTGATTCTGAATTATGCATAGTAATTAATTCTGACGATGGGCCGTGTAGACACGCCATGGGTACAGTGTGTATGCATGGTGGGCTGGTATTTAAATTGTACAATCCCCCATTACACACCAGCACATTACGCATGTGCATAAAAGTTAAGGTACGGTTTATGGCACATTGCTTCCATATGTGCAAGAGTATGTGTGAGGGGAGTGCACTACCCTTACATCTACGGAACATAGGATTGCACTATGTTTCTCTCCACTGCAGACACTTCTGAGAGGAAAAAATATGTTTGTGGAAAATCCAGTTTAGAATTGTTGCATATTTAGTTAATTGCTGCATACTTAGACAGTCACTGCTGGATGTTGCCATTAATGAAGCTGGTGAAACACATGATTCTGTGATGAATAAAAACCTGCTTTATAAAATAATATTCTAAAAATATGCATAAAACAAACTGCAACTTTTGTGTTCTGGAAATCTTGTCACACACCCACAGATCAAGGTCATTGCTAATACCGTACAGCATAGCAGAAGTTTTCCATTTTGTATATTGACCACCTTTAGTTGCCAAAGTGTATGTTTCTTCTGGAACTAAAAGAGACTTTTCGATACCCAGGGAATACCTTAACCCTTATAACTCCTGCAAATGGAAGGTGATGGTGGAAGTCCAGTATGGGAGTCTGGATCAGTACACTGAGAGACATACAGTACCTATACTGTATACTGTAGCAGGGGAGAAAGGAGGATGGAGCTGGTGGAGCTTGTGCTCCAGGTGCTAGCAGACCAAAGGGGTGTAGCAGATCACAGCTAAGTGCCATCTCCAGATCCCTAATATACTAGAATTATAGGTGTGATAACATTAGGGGTCTGGAATGGCACACTGTATAATGTACAAGTGGGGAATATCATGAGTCTAGCACTGATACATATTATAATATATGTGGGGTATATTAGGGGTCTGGGAATGGCACACTATATACTGTATATAGTGTACCATCCCCAAATCCTAATATAAACCACATATTATAGTATGTGACATTCCCAGACCCATAATATACCTATTCTGTGCTTTGTATAGTTTGCCATGTCCGTTACATAGTGTAATGTAAGGGAGACAGAAAGGGGGATGTGTAATGGACCCCCCATAAAGAGAGAGAAAGAGATGTGTAAGGGAGGGGTTTTAGGGAGGGAGATGTGTAAAGTAAAGGGGACAGGGAGGGAGATGTGCAAATGTAAGGGGGACAGAGGGGGAGCGAAAGGCAGATGTGTAACAGAAAGAGAGAAATATGTAATGGTGGGGGGGAGATGTGTAATGGTGGCTATCTTCATTTTCTCCACAGATTTTCAGTGCAGTAAGAATGAGCGTGAGGCACAAACAGAAACCCAACAATCAATATTCATTCAAGTAAAAACAATACTTCCTTTTAGCCAGTATATGTCAGGGAACATACTCACTCTACTCCCTGGCACACTACACTACGAGAGGACGGGGTTAGGAGAAACCGTAGCGCATTCTCTGGGTGCCAGTAATCCATGCTATACCTCTGCATTGTAGGCTCCAGACCATCTGTCAAATGGTGTTGGAAGTGTCATTCCTATAGAGCATGGGTGGCTCAGTCCTTGTGCTTTATCAATGGTCCATGTCTTACAGGTCTCCTTGTCCACAGGTGTGTTCATTACTGACTGAAACATTCTTACAGATCTACAAGTGGTAGTGATTATCTCAGCTCTGACTATCTGAGGAACCCTGGGAAAACATGGACCGTTGGTAGATCATGAGGCCCGAGTTTGGCCACCCCTGCTGCTATAGAGTCTCGAAGGTCACAATACGTTCCAATATGGTAGAATGGTTGCATGTGCTGAACAGAAAAGCGGTTGCGATGCAACCAAACGCATACAGAATAGGGGAAAATCAGATGTCTCGATCTGGTAATCTGGAAAAATCTCAGAACTGTTCATGTAGAATTCTTTGTAGATTGGCCACCAAAATCTTTTACAATGTGTCACCTAAAAGACAACTTTGCAAAAAGCTACACTTTCTGATATATGCATATGGGTACAGTTTATTTAGTTTGAAGGTTATAAATGCAAAACAAATCCCTTATGCATTAAAAAGGAACATTTTTACAGGCAGTGTTGAGTCTAATTCAAAACCATCTAGCTGTGGGGCCAATAACTGTAAATTCAATGAATATAGCTGTGCACAGGAATGAGCTGAATCATGCACAAAGGAATTAAGTTTCAGTATTCCTGGCATAGCGCTGCTAGCTAGTATTGCTAGTGTTCAAAACTCATGAAGCATTCAGAAATATATCTTATAAAATTGCTCACATCAATTTTTTATTTAGCTTTTAATATTCACGGTAATGTAAGAACACAAACGGATGTTACACGTCGTCCACTCACCGTTAGATGTGCCGACCGTCCTCTCACCACGGAATCGATGGACGTGCCGAACCGTTAGTAGCAGCAACCACGACGTCGCCTCCACCTGAAATGAAATGCTTAGTTAGTGCAGCTAGCCGGACTTGGGGAACTCTAGGGGAGGGGTGGGGAATGTTCGAGCGCCTCACTAGGAGGCGTGACTCGCCTCACTAAGAGCGAGTGCGTGACTCGTCTCCCTGGTTGGAGGGTGACTCGGTTATTCTGCCCTATGGGAACCGGGGATCGGCGTGGATCTCCACTGCCCACTACTGGAGGGCCTGAGATCCACCCTTGTCTCACAGACGTGAGGGGCTTAGGGAGAATAGGAAGCAGATCACTCACCGTGAATGCAGCAGCGTTGCAGGAGGCCGCAGCTGAGCCACGGGGTCTCCTGGCCGGAGCTCAGGAAGGCAGCGCAGCAGCCTATCCTATATGCACACAATATAAAACTGGCCTGGGCCAATAACGGTTGAACAGTTAACTTAATTTAAATAACACTATACTAAAACAGGAGTAAATACAATAACAGTTAATGACTGCTGCGCTCTTACCTCTGATCCAACCGACCTTCTCCTGCTGCAACAGGCAGCCGCCTCCGCCGCTCACTCACTCGCACGCACACGGATCAATTACACTGCGGTACCCACCACACCCCTTGCGACGCACACACCACTCCTCCGGTCACACACAAACCACTTGCTACTCACACCACCAAGGGGGGGGGGTATGTATGCTGCCTCCCCCTTACAAACCTTGGACCCGTTGGTGGCCTAGTGGGTGGTGGGGGTTCTTGCCACCCTTGGAGAATCAGGGGGTGAATGCCCCGGGATGGCACCATCCGGTGCTAGAGAACCCTGGTGGACTAGTGGGTGGTGAGGGTACTTGCCACCCTCTGGGAATCAGGGAGTGAACGCCCCAGGATGGCACTGTCCGGTGCTAGAGAACCCTGGTGGTCTAGGAGACCTTTAATATCGGCCCAGCACCTCCTGACTCCAGCTGCCCAGGACTCCAAAATAGCCTCTCCTCTGTGGGTAGTCTCCATAACCAGCACCAACTGCCCGTGTTCTGCCTCTCCTTCCTGCCGTGCGCTCCTCACACCGCCCCCTTCCTCTTCAGGGCTGCTGGGAGCGGTGACGTGGAGAGCCATCACTGGCTCTCCACAGCTCCGCACAGCCTCTTGGGCAAGGACCGGGCTGCCGCGAGCTCTGATCCCACGTGACCGGCCGGCAGCCATTACTTACCAGACGGCTGCCGGCAACGACCTCCGGGACTCCCGCTCCTCTAGCGACGTCCTCTCCGTGGACCACAGGGTCCCCGGCTCCAGCTCCCGCGCCGCCATCTCCGCTCCTGGCCTCCGCAGCCGCCGGTACCACCTCTGCTACAGTAAGGGCCTGAACCAGAAGTGCACACAACACCCCCATGGGCTGGATCCAGACTTAAGTAAGTGCTTAAAATTAGTTACTCCTGGGCTAAACCTTGTTGATTGCAGGGGGAGTCAAGTTAATTGTATTCTTTGCATGCAGGGATATATCTTTGAATTGCTTACTGCTCACAGATACTGTACAAGAAAAACAATTACTGTACCGCACAGCTCAGTATCTCACGTAGGACATAATAGATACCCCCTACATTGGGAGGTGCACCTTAAAGTTATGAAACAATTCAGAATAAAGTAATACCGAGTCACCACACAGACATGGCAACTCCACAGCAAAACTCTTAATAAGGGTCCAGAAAATATTGATTGGTTTAAATTAATTTACAAAGGTTTAAATTTCAATATTTGCAGGACAGTCAGTGCCCTTATCAAAAGTTTTGCTGTGGAGTTGCCATGTCTTTGTGGTGACTCGGTATTACTTTATGCACACAGATACTGACCAGCTTTACTATCACACTGTTATTTAGACTTGGGATAGGAAACATCACCTCTCAACTCTAATACTGTTAGCAACAGATAAAATATGACTCCCCTACAATCATCATGGTTTAGCCCAGGAATAACTCATTTCAAGCACTTACTTAAGTGTGGATCCAGCCCCACATATCTCCAGTGAGCTTGCAAATGGTTCCTGGGATTTGTGCAAGTACTGAATACATCAATCCCTGTATATGTGTACAATTGCTGCTTTTAGAGTCTATATAACTGAAATGTAAGTGAAATAATCCAGTGATCAGTGATCTACTATCTTGAGTTTCTTTAAGGGATCCCCTTCACCCTGCTCCAGCTTTGTTATATGGGCGCATGCTTTGTCTACCATTACTAATAACGCTTGTGACGTCAGTGCTCATGGGAGCCAGCAGGAAAGGCCTGAACACGTAGAGTGGCTATGTATATTAGGGTTTATATACAGCCCTATTATGAGGGATAATTTTGGCAAAATGTAGAAGGAATAAAGGGCTTTATTATAAGAGATACAGTCTATGAGTCCCATAATAAAGCTCTTTGATGTGCTTTATGTTTCATCTTAATAAGTGTTCAGATCATCTCCTTATTACTGAACCCTATATAATATAAAACCTTAATATAGGGAGAATATAGAACAATATCATGTAGGATAATTTGAGCACAAATAAATAAATGGATTTAATATGGGATATATAGGACTATGGGCCGGATCCAGACCTATGTGCGCCTTACGGGTGTGCGAGGTCATTACGGCCGTTCTCGCAGCGGGGAGTGTACGTCACCTGCACTCCCTGCTCTTGGTAGTATTATGTGTCCAGATTCCTACCTTAATTTTTTTTAATAGGGCCGCAATAATGGGCCCTATGCTATGCTATGAACCTGTGGTCAGCCGGAGAAGATAATTGTGGAGAGCCTATGCTATGGTATGAGAGTTCTCCTAAATATTACTAAACAGGCTTCATGCAACGGTGTAAGGTTGTGCGCATGTGCACAACCTTCAAAACAGTGAAATTACGTATGTGCCATACGTAATTTCACTGTTGGACGTACCTAAGGATCAGGGGCCTATATTCACTTAAAATAAACTATTATTTTTCTTAATTTAGCTCAAATTATCCCAAATCATAGGGCTCTATATACCCCATTTCCAATAAGTTACCAGTATCATATTTTAAGGTAGGATATGGCTTTGGTCAGCATGGTGCTCGCATAAATACATGGGTACAGCAGGGATCCGATAGCGAATCATCCTGAATCACCGTGCATGATGCATTCAAAATGTAAAACTTATTTAGTGTTATTTATAAATGCAGTTGAATGGAGGAAAAGGGATGTTGAGGAAGAGGGGAGTCACCAAGACTAAATAATATCTTTTCCCTCTATCCTAACAACATTATGATGCCCCTGTCTCATTAATCTCATTGGCCCAGATCCTGAACAATGTCCTCTAGCATATTTACTTACGAAAGTACATAACATACTAGTGTCAAGAGCGTAACTAGGGACAAAGGGGCCTGCCAGTCATACGACACCAATAATTACGCTTCGGAGGCGGGGTGAGGCATTTAAACAGTACAGTATGGGCGTGCTTAGGCGCGTAAGTACGTTCAGCCATTACAGCCGACAGCAGTTACGCTTGAAAAGTTTTGGTAGGGTTTGGACCGAGGGGAGTGCATAGTAATTACGAAAAATTATGCAGTCGGGGTTCAAAACTCAAAGACTGAATATAGTATTAATAATCTACTGAAGAGGGAACGTGTCTATTACAGATGCCTTAAAGGTAAGGTAATGTCATATTAGTACTTTTGTTATGCGTTGTGTTAAATTCAATGATCTCTCCTGTCACTCTTTTCCTGGTCTTTCTGTTCTTGGGATTTTATTATTAGCACTTCCCTGTTTCCATTCTGATCACTAGGCATATTTTTAACACTCATTCCCCATGTACCTGGTATCAGAGCAACAAGTTTCCTTCACCTGCTGATTATCGTCTTCGAACTTGCTCGTGTGTCCTGGCTTCCTGGTCAAGTCTCTTATCTTTCGGTTCCAGTTTCTCCTAATGTCTCTGGTTCAAGCACAGCTCGGATCCTGCTCACCATCTCAATGTGGGTGCACCTGTCCAGAGGACCAGGGCCGGGACCTGCTACATGTCAGCAGCCAAGTCCACCCCACCATCAGGGGCTCTGGTAAATAACTGGCTTGCAGTTTGGCTCCGGTCAGGTTTAGTCCATTTTTTATGGCATTGAGCTTGGTTCAAGTAAGCAATGTGACAAGGCAATAAGAAAGGCAAGTCAGCTTGCTTAGCTGCAAAGAATTAGTAGCAGAAAGAGAGAAGTAATAATGCTACTTTAGATGTTATTGCCATGGCCTCACCTAGAATACTGTGCTTAGATCTGGAGACCATATTCCCAGAAGAAAAGAAATACATTTAATACCATACTTTAACACAAAACATACCCAGAAAGACTAAAAGATCTAAACATGCAGGCACGTCAGCAGGGGAGGGGGCTGTCTGGATCAAGAGCAGCAGGACAGACCAGTCAGCAGCACAATAGACATTCTACAGCCACCTGCTCTGTCCTTTGCACATGTGCGTCACCACTGCACATGTGCCAGATAGAAGGAGTCCTTTTCTCTATCCAAATAGCTTAAAGTTCCCTTATAAACACATGTAGCTTGGGGCTGAGAAGTGAGAGAGATGATAGACACTTTCAAATAAGAAATGGTTTTAACCAGGTACAGAAGGATGACATTCTTCAAAAACCGAGGGTCAAAATGAGTCTCACCATGCATTTAAAGATATAAAAAAAAATGAAATGGACACTAGATGGGCAAAGCAGCTGTTATCTGCTGTAAAGTTCTAAGTGTTTAGCCCTCTATGACTGCTCACTGCCGTGACTTCTTAGACTTTGGAACTTGAAAAAACCTAGAGAAAAGACCCTGGGGTCCTTTACATTATGCCTAGCTGAAGTATTCATGTGGTGTAGGCCTACATGAACACACTATGTTTTTTAAAGCAAACACTTCAGAGCTACACATGTAGGGCTGGATCCAGACCTTGTTAAGTGCATTAACTTAGTTACACCTGGGCTAAACCATGTTGAATTCAGGGGGAGTCAAGTTAATTGTATACTTTGCATGCAGGGATATATCTTTAAATTGCTTACTGCACACAGATATTGAACAGTGTTACTATCACACTGTTATTTAGACTTGGGATAGGAAACATCACCTCTCAACTCTAAAACTGTTTGCAGCATATTAAATATGACTCCCCTGAAATCAACATGGTTTAGCCCAGGTGTAACTAAGTTCATGCACTTAACAAGGTCTGGATCCAGCCCGTAGTGTTTATAAAGTCTTTGAATTGCCTAACTCTTTGTAAGCCTGCAATAACACTTTCTTTTATAGTAATGATCAGCTGTTTATGAATAGAGAGCTGTATATGAGAGAGAGAGAGCGAGAGAGACTAGACAGCAGGGTAGGTGACGTGAACAGAATCCTCTTACAAAAGGAAATTAAATGGATTTTCATTTTGAACTCTGTAGTACCATACGGGTTAAATGAGAATATTTCGTAAGCACATTTCATCTAAAACTAATTGTTTGGAATTCTCTCTGCCTTTTAAGTTTTTAAAGCAAAGTGCACATAATGATATATATGTTGGGGTCCTCAATACTCCTGGATACCAAACATACATTATCAGTAGTATAGACTTATGATACAGGATGTAATATGGATATATGGCGATATTTAATTTACAATAAGCAGGCAGTATCGGCATTATATCTTAATATCTTTAATGAAAGCAGAACTCAGGATGTAGTACGGATATTTGTCAATATTTAGTATATAAAATAAAAATATGACTCAATACCAGGGCACTCATCATCTGTTCCAGGTCCTGTTCCTGTACTTTATATTATTGCTCTATGCAATGATAGCTTATATAATGTGATGGCTACATGTAACAATCCCTGTGAAATAGCAACATCCTGTTATTACTTTGAGACTTTTTAACAGATGTATTTTCTATATGTAAATTGCCTGTCAGTACAATCAATATAAGGGGTGGAGCCTATATGATACCGCTAGCAGCTTGGTAGCAATTTTTATTAACCAGATGCTACATCTTTGTTCCCCCCTATTAGGTACTTTGGGTATGTGCTATCTAGGAGTATTTGTCCTTTTTACATAGTATTCATTTCGATTTGTTTATCCTTGCATGTAGTTTCCGGGCGCGTCCGCAGACAGGCTGACGACGATTGGCTACTGTTGACTACGTTAGGACGCACCTGGACTCGTCCACCTTCACCCTTGACAAAGCCTTGTGGGCGAAACACGCATCGGGTGTTGTGGACCGGCAGCTCCTCCCACCTTGCAGCACGCGCTGTGGAGATCACTGGTTGAATGCAGTTGTTTTCTTCTCCTGCGGCTGTCGGATGCCTTTCCACTACACGGGGAACGCCGCTCATCTTGAAGGTAGAGTAGGGAGAGATACTGCTCGGAAGAGTGAGGCTTGTCCTTGCGGACACTAAAGTTTTGGATGGGGGTCTCCCGGACCACCTGTAGTACAGCGAGCGACGTCTCCCCATTGTACTGTATGTATATTATTCCTGCCTACAGCACTGTTTATACTGTTGATATTTTAGTACAAGTCATGTAGATACTTTAGTATAAGTTATTCTTTACACCTGTTTACATCTGTAGGAGGATATGCTTTCATGTACTTTACCACATGTTCTCTTATTCACCCTTTGTTTTTAATGAATTTGTTTAATAAAATAATATTGCTTTAAATATGCAGCGCTGTCTCTGATACATATGTGAGTGTGCACTTAGTATACCCCTGAGGGGATTTAGCCGTAACTGGCAATAAATTCCCCATTTGTGTGTTTCATTAGCATCTTCTAGGGGTTTTTAGTAGCACCTCAGTCCCTGTTGTATTTTGATAATTAATTAACTGGTTAGCTGGTGCGGTACTACTTTGTGTTTCTTGAGAGAGAGAAAGGGAGAGAGAGAAAGAGATAAAGAGAGAGACAGAAAGAGATAAAGAGAAAGAGAGAGAGAGAGAGAGTGAGAAAGAGAGAGAGAGAGAGAAGCAGATCATCTGGGGAGCCTGTATAGTAATATTTAGGAGAACTCTCATACCATAGCATAGGCTCTCCACAATTATCTTCTCCTGCTGACCGCATGTATATAGCATTGGCATCCTGAATGCTATTGCTTACAAACAAAGGCAAATTAGTAAAGAGACCTTTACAGCTCTAACTGGGCAGGTGCCATTAAAAATGCATAGCAAGAAGAGATAGCAGCATAAAGCTTCAATAGAAAGACTCTGAGGAGCATTATGTTCTTGGAGTTTTCTAATTATTTTATATAACTATCTAATTACCCCATTGGATAATATGGGCATGGAGCCCTATTGTGGAAAGTGCAGATAACAATAAAATCTCTTACTTTGCCCTTTAGTAAATTTAAACAAAATTATTTTTAGCTACAGGTACAACACTGATTTTCCAGTAACTGATGATCCAGCACCTTGACTGATGAGTCCAGACAAAATTACAATCGGGAACCTGAGATTCCGGCACCCACCAGGCCAGACGCAAGTGTCAGTGGCAGCATCAAATGCAAACACCAGTTCACATTGACTCAAAGTTGATTCTGACAAAAACAAATTGAACCATGGTGTCAGCGGCTTTCTCCAGGCGTATCCGCTCCCTGCTTTCAGGGAGGTGCCACTCTCACTAGTGGCAGCTCCATCCATGATGTCCACTGCATGCTTCCCTCTATATTGCTGGCACCAAACGCTGCTGTCCTCCAGTGCATGGACACTGCCATCTTGGATCTGTGCACATGATTTACAGCAACCAACCAGGAACAAGCTAGGAGAAGCACATGAGCTGCAGCAGAAAGCCAGGAGAAGCACATGACCTGTCTGCCTAATCCAGGTCAAGGACTATTTAAACCCAGAGCACTGGGTCCTCAGTACCAGAGCAACTTGTTCATTCAGGGTGCCTGGTTCCTGTCTTGTTTCTTGTGAGAACTCTGATTTCAGGTTTCAGCTTGCAGCCTGCTGCTCAGCTGCAGCAATCAGCCTGATTACCCTTGCCAACACACTGCAGTATATTGTTCCAGCTTCAAGACCTCTGCTGTTGCAGACTGTCTATTCTGTTCAACAGCCTGCAGAGTATTGCTCCAGCTTCAAGACCTCTGCTATTGCAGACTGTTCATCCTGTTCAACAGACTGCAGAGTATTGCTCCAGCCTCAAGACCTCAACTGTCTGCAGACTGTCAATCCTGTTCCAGTTTGTCACCTGGTCCAGACCAGGTCAAGTCTAATCATGTTCCAGTTCAAGTCACCTGGTCCAGCCCAGGTCAAATCTAACCCTGTTCCAGTTCATGTCACCTGGTCCAGCCCAGGTCAAGTCTAAATCTGTTCCAGTTCAAGCCACCTGGTCCAGCCCAGGTCAAGTCTAATCCTGTCCCAATTCAAGTCACCTGGTCCAGCCCAGGTCAAGTCTAACCCTGTTCCAGTTCAAGTCACCTGGTCCACCCCAAGTCAAATCTTCATTCAGTTGCACTTCTGGCCATTCCAGGTTCAGTCAAGTCTTACTTCAGTTCCACTACTGGCCCAGTTCAGGTTCAGTCAAGTTTTGCTCCAGTTCCACTGATGGCCCAGTCCAGGTTTAGTCATGTCTTGCTCCAGTTCCAGTCCTTATCCAGTCTACGTTAAGTCTTGCTCTAGTTCTAGTCCTGGTCCAGCCACATCAAGTCCGAACCAGTTCATATCTATTCCTGGTCAAGCCCAAATCCCTTTGCCCACTGACACATGAGCAAATCCTATATTAAGACTCCAAGCTTCCGCTATCTCGCTGAATCCCCATTATCACGTCCCTGGGAACACAAAGCGGATACCCGCCCAAGTCAGTCCATGATAAGCACTGTCACGAACTGTGAATCTTAGTGGGATCTGCCCGGGTTTCCAGAGAAGCAACAGATGTGAGGTGAATAAATGATGGGTTTAATGAAATTGAGCAGCAAAACACAGATGGGAGCATACAGGAGTGAGAATGTACATAAGTCCAGAATGAGATGACAATGAGGAAGTGCCAGAGAGTTCGTCAGGAGATATGAATAAAGTCCAACAATAACACTGGTAGTCCGGAATGGTGTCCAATGGGAATTGGTGAGAGATGATCCTGATGGTGATAAGAGTAGCAGAGGCAGGCAGCAGAGTAGAAGTCAGCAGGGCCGGAGCGGCAGAACTGGTTACAGCTGAGGGCATCAACTGGGACACAGGACTTGAACTCCGGGCAGGGCCTAAGAACCCACACAACTTTTTTATGAATAGTCTTATTTTATATTGTAATAAGGAAATAAGTACGCACAGATTCGCAAAAATACACACCTAGGCGGCAAGGCAACTGCCATGAACAAACCCAATGTTCCAATGGATTTCAGCTGACTTCCGCATCCATAGCACTTTAACTCTCCATGCGTATGTCTGTGCTGTGGAATCTGCGTGCAATGCGGTAATGCATATACCTGAAATAATCACAGACCAATTCAATCGCAAATGCGATCCAACCCACAAAAGAATAAAAAGTGTGATGTGTGGAAAAAAAAAGGTGCTGGCAGACCGAACAGGTGAGATAAAGTACAAAACCCCACAAAAGGATGCACTAATTGTTCTCTGACCAGTCAATGTGGGATTTTGATAATGTATCAGGAAATTGGATGTTCCGTGGACCTCAGGAACACAAAATATGTAATTAATAAAAAATAGTTCACAAATGGTTCATAAATACTTCAAATACAATTTTACTTCAAATATAAAAGCCAATAGATCACAATTAAAATGACGATAACAATAAAACCAAAATAAAGTGCAAGCAAAAACACAGTAAAAATGGTCGGAAGTACAGCTCATCTGTTCAAGCAGGAGCATATGTAAAGTGCATTATACGTTCAATGTTCAAAGAATTTAAAAGGATCAGAACCAGTATCTGTCCCCAGTCTATATTAAGGAGGTGTCAGATGCCACAGCGAACCTGGGTGGTGGCCAGATGGAAAGTCCTACACTTCCATGCCAGTTTCTGAGTGAACACCGCCTGAAATGCGTCAGTGGAGTTGGCAAATACACATGTATCGTTTACCATCTTATTGAATTTTTTGATTGAGTCATTAAAGTATTAGATAATACTGCAGACATATCTTATCTAGATTTCCGTTTGGCTTTTGACACTGTGCTACATTGCAGACTATTAAATAAGCTGGAATCTGTGGTATTGTGCTCGATCTTGGTTACAGGATAGACAACAGAGGATTGTAGTAAATAGAACCCGCTGAGTCCCTAGGGTTCTCTACTTGGACCATTGCTATTTAATATCTTTTTTGGTGAAATTGCCTCTGGTATCAAGGGGAAAATATGCCTTTTTGCAGATAACCCAAAGATATACACACCAGGAGGGGTACACAAAATGCATGATGATCTATGTAAACAAGAGAAATGGGTCAAGACTGTGGTAACTGCAGTTTAATGCTCAGAGCTAACCTTTTTGGGAACTCCAGTGGAGTAACTATAGGAGATGTGCCACCCCCCTGCTTTATACTTAAAAAACAGAGTGGGTGTTTTTCTGCACATGTATATCTAGGCCATCCATAGTCAGGGCTTTGTCAGAGTTTGTCATCACTGGCCCCCATAGAACATTTTGAGATTGGCCTTGCAAGGCAACACTGAATGTCTGGCCCCTAGACCACCCAATTTAGAGAATGCTACAGTCTTTTTTTAAGAGCATGTAAGGTAAGGTTGTGGGGCCCCCCGAGCCCCTTTTACCACTGGGCCCCAAAGCAGATGAATCCTCTGTATTTATTGTATTTGTGTCCCTTTCTTGCACTCTCTGTATTGCTGTTTTCACAAAGAAATATACTGATTTGCTTTGGCAAATTATGCACTAAAGAAGCAGAATGGATCTTTAAAGTACAATATTTAATTCCTGATCCTCACTACAATGAGACCATTGATTTCAACGATTAACATTTCAGTTTTTATTTTCATCATCATCATCATCATCATTATTATCATTATTATCATCATCATCATCATTATCATCATTATTATTATTATTATTATTATCATTATCATCATCATTATTATTATTATTATTATCATCATTATTATTAGAAAAATATTAAGTATAAACAATGTAACCATCATAAATGGCAGGGGTTCATCTTTTAAGTTTTATATTATAAACTCAAACACTGTCCAAGGTTGAATGTTTACTGTCATTAGTGAAAAATGTTTTCATTAATTAGAAGATTTGTACGTTTATGCTGATAAACTACAATGTGTTCATTATGCAAATATAAAACAAAAGATTTATAGCCCATATAGTTGATGAAACATCACCAAGATATGTGCACTTGTACAATTCATTGGGATGCAGTCAACTAAAATTAAAATAGGCATCAATAACTTATGAACGCTGATTTAATTTAATAAATTAATTTTTTATATTAATATATATTGTTACATCAATGTAAAAGAGCCCAATAAACAACAGTAGCTGTAACAGAGGAACCAAACATGACCTTATAGGACAAACCAAGCTGTTTTGCCCTGGACAAATAGACAAATGACACTGTATGAAATAAATTCATCCAATCTTTTTTTTAGACTATATGAACTGAATGTGAATGTTAAAGAGGTTTGTATGGCAAATGTATGTTAACTGTCACCTTAATAACTCAAAGGTTATGCATTGCCATGGGGTTAATTAATAACATTTTAAAATGTTATTGAAAATTACAGAATAAATGTTAGAATTAATTAGCTTAAATGGAAGGTATCAACAAGCACATTTAAGCAGTTGAATTTCCCTGATACCTAAACTTTTCAAACTATTGTAGTTGGGATTTCTTTTCTTAAATATTACATCCAAACATAGAACCAGATCCAGAGATTGAAAATAAGAGAAAACATGTGGATTTCCTTAACAAAGGAAGTCAACTAAATTTTATTTGTGCATGCAAGAAGTATACTTTGACTTATTGACCAGCTTTACTAAATTATTTAGACTTGGGCTAGGAAACATCACAATTCAACTCAAATACTATATGCAACAGATGAAATTTGCTCTTCCTGAGATTCAGGATGGTTTTACCCAGGAGGAACTTTCCACCTGATTTCATCTTATTTTAAACTCTAGATCCAGTGCATTGCTATTGCAAAGAATAATACAGAAAGAATAATAATAATGCAATTACAATATACAACAAATTATATTTATATTACCTTAGATAAATGCAAAGTACACCTAAATGTGACAGAGCATGGAAGGTAAGCACAAAGGTCAGCAAGGTGGCTCTGTGAGTAGCACTTGTGCTTCACAGTGCTGAGGTCATGACTTCGATTCCTGGGGGGTATATTTACAAAGGTCAATTTTTGCAAGCGATTTGAAATCGCTTGGTATCACCGTGATTTTCCCACGATTTCTTAATTAAAATCGCGGTATTCTCTAACAGTCGATTTTTACCCGCAAATTAAAATCCCCGTCGATATGCATCGATTTTTCAAAGGGTAAATCACTGTTATTTTCTATAGAATGTTAATGTTAATGTTAAAAAGAAAAAAGAACAAACCCAAGCCCAGCATGTTTGGAATGCTTAGCATAGCTGCGCTGATAGCATTGCTGAGCCTTGTAGTAATATCAGCATCAGCATGTTAAACCTTCTAAGCATGCTGCACTGTATCCTGTGTAAAAAAAAATATACAGAAATATATTAACATACATGTGTGCCTAAAACAAACAATTACAATGCATAATATTGCCCCCTACTCTGTAAAATTACTACACACAGCCACACTGTTTTGTATTAAATGTCTTTTAAACTAAAGTGTGATGCATAATGTAATAAAAAATATTTCTGACTCACCGTTTAGCTGTCCTCATTCTTGGGACTCGTTGCTTGTAGTTTCTTTTTTCTTTTAAGTCATTCTTCTCCTGTTGCTTGAAGAATCTTGTCCGCTTGCTAGAAGAAGATGTTCTGGTCCTTCCTTCTGCTCTTCAGCCTCTTCTGGCACTTGGGCGCCGCTCCTAATGACCATTCGGTCACTAGAGGGCACCCTTTTATAGAAAATATGACGTAATTTACATTAGTGGGCTCTAGTGTTTATGACGTCATCATTTCTATAAAAGGGACCAAATTTCTAGTGAAAGCATTTCCCTTTTGGCTGTAAAACAAAAGTGCTTAACCCCATCCTAACAGCATCATTAAAAAACATTGTACTTCGGAGAGAACAACTAGTGCTATTTTTCCCACAGCCAGTCGGCAGGTCAAGACCCCCGGAAGGCATTCCCAAGTATAGCTAAGCACTATAGACCATACACAAGTGAATGAACCAAGAGTATTCATAATTGCATGCACAATGGATCCGGGTAATATGTGAACAGTGAACTGGGAGCAATTAATACCAAAACAGGGACAATACCAAATAGGCTATAAACACTTCAGAATACACTAAGTACTAAGCAAGAGAAACAGAACAACCATTGGATGCAGGAGCACAAAGGGGTAAACTGAATACAGAGATACAAGAACACAGATGCAAACAGAAAACACTAGCACACATAAAATACTGGAGAACATAAGGAAACCAGATACCAATATACCTAAATACAAACAGAAACTAGAGGATAACCAACATAGACACAAGGCGTCTGGTATCCAATGGAACAAGTAGATACCAAGTAGGAGACAGTCGAGCATATATGCAACAGGAACATAGGATAAGTAATAAATGACCAGCAGCCTTCTCAGAGACAGCAGGAGTCCAATATGAGCAGGCTGACCAGGTGCTAAATATTTAATTAATAATGAAGAGTTCAACAGCAGCCCCTAGGGGAAGGTTAGGATAATGTCCATGATCTGGAGGCACACCAATGTCAAAGATTGCCCCTAGTGGTGAGGATATTACACTTTCAGATAATTAAAAAAAAGGAAAAGGAATGAAGGCCTCCATATTGGGTGTGGTATGCAAGTTAGAATGTCATTTAATCAACATTTATACACTCAACAACATTTATTTGACAATGTATGAATGTTGATAAAATAAACTTAAACAGGTATTCAGAATTAAGAACGTCTGGTAATTTATGCACGCAAAATGCGTAAGTGGAGTGATTTCTATTCAGGGCGCATGTGCAGACCATGGAGATACGAAGCGTAATTGAAATGATGCGTAAGTCATTTCCGTACGTCTAAAAATGCGTACGAACATAAAAGATCGAACGGATTATTAATAAGTAGGTGTCAATCGGAAAGTAAATAGCAAAAAATAGGCGTGGTAATGCAGTAGACGTGCGGTTGTATTTGCGAACGTTTAACTTCCGTCACATGTACGCACGCTAATGATAAGGTTGCTTTCACAACACGGAAGTGTTCCGAAATTCATTACTTTTGCAAAACGTACTTATTTTATATTAACGTACAGATCTATTATGAACGCACGGAAAATCTTCTTAAATCTGAATCCGGTCCATACTTATTACGAGTGGTCAAGGGCTACCTTAACTTTCCCCGTGTGTATGTTAGTTACACAAGACTCTCCTACTTGTGACTCAGTCCTAACTCTGTTGGAACGCCCATACTGTACATTAGTAGCCTGTGTGCAGCTCATTTGCATTAAGAGTCTTTCCATGCCAATGCGTGCATCAGTCCTAAGTCTGGTGCCCATGTATGTGACTCAGTCGGCCATGATTTCCATGCGTATATATGGGTTCTGATCGTAAAAATATGCACGTAGATTCTACACTTAAGTGTGAATACGGTCCACGGTCCTTAATGAGGGGGGGTTGATTTAGGTTAAGGGGTCTGATCTGTGGTCTGATGTTTAATAAGAGGGTGTGGTGGGGTCTGATCTGTGGTCTGATGTTTAATAAGAGGGTGTGGTGGGGTCTGATCTGTGGTCTGATGTTTAATAAGAGGGTGTGGTGGGGTCTGATCTGTGGTCTGATGTTTAATAAGAGGGTGTGGTGGGGTCTGATCTGTGGTCTGATGTTTAATAAGAGGGTGTGGTGGGGTCTGATCTGTGGTCTGATGTTTAATAAGGAAGTGATTAATAAAGTATGATCTGGGGTCTGACATTTAATGAGAAGGTAGGTGGTCTGATGTTTGATTAGATGGTATAGGGGGGCCATTTTAATAAAAATGGCCGTTTAAATGAAGGAGCGATTAAATGAATGTGGGCGTGACTAACATGAATCGCATGTAAGGAGAACACATACGCACGCAACTGTTCACGGAAGTTACAAGTGGTCAATGGACTTGTAAGTCACCGGCAGCACGACCGAGAGAGGGGAGTGTGATGGGTGTGAGGGGTTTGGTCTGCACCGGCTGTGCGTATAATTGCGTACTTTTAAGGAAATGGATGTCTAAATACGGCCCCCTAACACTAAAAGACCCCGCAGAGGCAGGGCGTCTGTGTCCGAAAATAAGTTAAAAAGACATTTGAAAATCACTGTTTTTCGAAATAGAGAAAGCCTAAAGTGGGCTTTAGGGCGTCTCTATTCTAAACAGTCATATTTAAGTCCGGAGACTGACAACGCAACTCTCATACTTCCAAGAAGAAAGTCACAGCGGATTTCCGCTAGTGGAGTGTCGCAGGATCCAAAGTTCCATATGTCCATTTGCACACACGAGACTTCTGACCGCAGGACCCTACCTTAAAATTTACTTACCACCCCCACGGAAAATGAGACTGGTGTGTAAATGAGAATCACACATAAAGGCTTAACCAAGTCCTTACTGCGCAATTTAAATAACTCCCCTGCCACCATGCGCGCTCGCTGTAAGTATGGCGGCTCATCTTGCTCCCTGCCATCGGAAATACTTCCATCTCAGAAGCCATCCAGGTTCGTGCTGGAAGCGATGAAGTGTACTTGGGTGTTTTAGTTGCAAGTGTATTTATTTAAACAATACCTGCATTTATATTTTCCTAGCTCCCTATAAAACTACTTATCTTCACCTGGAAAATGTGCAATTTAAAGCCCCGCAAATCAACCCGGAGAGTCTGATTAATATTGCTGAACAGTAAAAGGCAGAATAAGGGGCACACTTCACCTGTAACATTAACGCTCTCAGCCATTCACCAACTTGCCCCTGCCATATTAATCTATCATGTACTATTCCAAACACGCTTCATTGCCTTAACTCCAAAAAGCAGCATTAAGGCCGATCATTTAATGGGATGTCACAGTCCTCTGCCTCTGAGAAGAAGTAAGCAGTTTTTAAAATTGGGTGAGAATATCCTAATTACATATTTTAAAAGGATACTTTTCGCTCTAAAAGATTTTCCTACAGCAAAACTCAAGGCGACTCATAATGATACCTGGGCATATAATATACATTAGAGCTATATCAGGAGCTGGCAGGGGGATATGGTTGAGCGATCCTTTTTTATTATTTATTTATTAACTGGTGTTATATGGCGTCCTCTGATTATGTAGCTTTACAGAGAATATTTCACATTCCCATCAGTCCCTGCCAGATTGGAGCAAAATTCTAAGTTCCCTAACACAGACACACATTAGGGTTACTTTATTCAGCAGCCAATCAACCTACCAGCATGTTTTGGGGCATGGGAGGAAACCAGAGCACCCAGAGGAAACCCACCCAGACATAGGGAGAACATATAAACTCCACACAGTTAAAGTCTAGTCCGGGAATCAAACTCATGACCTTAGTGCTGTGAGACACAAGTGCTATTTACTGAGCCTCCGTTTT
>WWET01000874.1:417463-439949 GCA_011038615.1 Limnodynastes dumerilii | reverse complement strand
CTACATGATTTCTTTGTGTCCCTTTTGCATGACCAGACCAGTGGGTGACCACTGACCTGCATAATATTGTAACTGTTGGTATAAGGTAGTAGCTCCCCTGCACTCTGGGGAAGGGGGGGGGTGAGCCACATTTCTGCCTCACCCCCCACTAGAAGAACTGCATCATTAGCAAGCCACAGCTGTGTATGACGGTGACGGGGAAAAGTAGCGATGACAGTAGGCTGGAACCACCATCCGCTCTACTGCTGTTCCTTCTCCTATCCAATGCCATGTGTACCGGTAATAGGTATGCATGATGATATCCCCAAAAATTAATGGGAAGTGGGTCATACACAACGTACCAACTTGGTCCCTCTTAACCTCTCCGGACTGGATCTAGACTTAGCAACTTTTGCCAACTTGTGCAAGTAGCATGTGAAATTCAGCCATGCCATTATTACTGGGCAAATGTTATGTAGGTACCTCTGGTTTATAAGGTTCAGAGACACTCGCGTTCATGCGTGGGTTTCATCAGCACCCCGATCTGTGTGGCAGACTTATGAACCAAACCTACGACCGCTTGCGTGGTTACACCGGCCGTAAGCATAAAATCGCCAGTTAGAACGTTCTGCGCTTGCGTGTGGCAGATGTTTTCCATCGTATTTTCGTAACTTCTTTAGCATGGATCGGGCGTCAGTACCATTTGCGTAGAAAGGGACGTTTCAAAAAACTGATCCCGGAAATACGCTGGAGTTAGTGAATGTAGGCGGGGGGAGGTATTTAAATGGTACAGTATGGGCAGGGTTACCCTGTTACGTTGCGTTAGTACGAACGGGCAGGCGTCATAACGCAGGGAAAAGTTAGGGTAGGGTTTAGCCGACGTAATGAAATGAAAGTAAGGGGAGTGTTGGAGGAGTGCTAAGATTATACGCTGAGTGGTAATACGCTCGGCGCTCATTCGTAGGTCTGGATCAGGCCCATGGTCCTTATGGACTTATAGGTTTATGGCCTCGTATCTTAGCTAAAGTCCATGCGTGAGAGGGGAGTGACGTGGGAGCGCACTTCCCTCTTATATGCGGACGTTTAGACCTCTGTGAGTACGGAGAAGAAAAAACCCCAGGCAATACAAAGCATAAAAAGTTATGTGAACTGCACCATAAAGAGGATCCACCATGATACCAGACACTGGCTCCGCACTCTAAATACAACAACAAGCCCTTACAGCAACTGCTCCCCAAGGCCTTTTAGCCGGGTGCTCCACCAGGCTGTTTTAGCTTACCACCCAGCCAGACCTGACCAAAACGCTGATTATGATCTCCAGCTTCCAGTCCAGACTGACCTCTGATTGGCTGTAAAGGCTTTCCGGTACTGTTGCACCATTGCCTAGCAGAAGCAGCAGAAAGTCTGTACAGCCCATTGGAGGACAGCTACTGTCAGCTGGCACAGAAACTCCAATGGGAACGGATGTCTTGATCCCGTCAAGTATTATTATTGCAGTATCACAACGCCCCCTCCCAGCTACTATTTAATGCCACCTGGCTGGCACAATCTTATGAACATTGCTTTGTATAAATGGTTAGTCCTTTATTTGCTGTTATAAAGAAAACCAGAGAATAGGTATAATATCAGAGGAAATATTGAGCAGTATAATAAGAGAACAAAAACCCAAATAAACATTAATAGTTGCAAGTAACAAATACAGCAATTATTGTTGGCGGCTCAGTGGTCATCGGCACTTAAACTGCAGAAAAATATCAATATGAAGTGACATGTGGAGAAACATGCATCTTCATGAGAGCACAGAACGCTTGAATAATAAGAAAAAAAAATCAATTTTGCAAAGCAATGTGATGGAAGTCTCCAAAGAGCCGACTTCAAAATCATTAAAATGTTTTTTTCTTTTCACAACAAAACATGTAAAATTGAATCTATCATCCATGAAAGAACATTTGTCTATCAACCCTTGGAAAAACATTTTTCAGTGACTGCTCCTTTGCAGACTTATAGGCGAAATTCATGTCAATTATTAATTATTTTTACCCTCACCGGACTACATTTTCCTAGCTGCCTGTCCAGGTTTGATGAGCTCAAGTCAGAAAGGTTTTTTTCTTTTGATTGAATAAGTTCCTGCTTTCAGTTGACCAATTGGTTTGCAGATAAAAGATTTGAATAAACCAGTTAGTTGTTAAATATGAGAAATAGCTTAAAATCTCTATTTAGGCCATTACATTTTTAAGATTTTTTCTCATTTATGCGGAAGTGAACTAAGATATGCGACCTCTCAACTCCCCGAGCCAGATTTACTAAGCTGTGGGAAAGGAAAAGTGGATATTTTGCCCATAGCAACCAATCCGATTCCATCTCTTGCTTTCTTATTACATGCTAGAAAAAGTCAGCTAGAATCTGATCTGGTTCTATGGGGAACATCTCCACTTCTCCTTTCCCGCTGCTTAGTAAATCTGGCCACAAATCTGTCTTGCTCCTCATTAAGGGCTAGATTTACAAAACTGCGGAAAAGGAACAGTGGAGTTGTTGCCATAGGCGAATCTATAATGGGTGCAGGGTGTGCAGTGCACACAGGCCTCTCAGAACAGGGGGCCCTGTGGCATGCATCCTGCACCCTGAGTTGGTTGGGGAAGGGGGGCCATTCAGAATCTATTTCTTTCCTAAAAGATCTTCCGGAGGGAAGAAATACCGTATTTCCCACCTTTTTTTAGACAAAAAATGGGTCTAAAAATCAGGTGCGTCTTAAACAGGGCATGTAACACTGAACTTACCTTTGCTGTCCCTCCGGCGGTGTTAGACTCTCTCACATGCAGCTGTGACTCAGACTGTCTCCCTCGCGGTGCACACTGTACAATGATGTTGCCCATCGCGAGGGAGTCAGAGCTGCATGGGAGAGAGTATAACAAGGGATCAGGATGCAAAGGTAAGATTAGTGTTGCATCCCCTGATCCCTTGTATAAGATGCACCCCATGTTTAATTAAGTAAGGTATTTAAAAAATACATACTTTAATTTAATTTAGGCTCTTATACAAGGGAGCGTGTTATACAAGGGAGCGTGTTATACATTAGGAAATACGGTAGATGCCAAATTAGCCCCCCTTCTCCTGCGATGGGACTGTCCCGATTCGTGGCCTGCGACTCGGGACAGTAGACCTGTCTCAGGGAAGATAGGGGCCCCATGTGCAAATCCTGCACAAGGGCCCCTCACTTCTTAAAACGCCTCTGGTTGTTGCCCATAGAAACCAATCAGAATCTAGCTGACATTCTGTAGTATATAATAGGAAAATGGTTGCTATGGGCAACATCTTCCCTTTTCCTTTTCTGTAGTTTAGTAAATCTGGACCTGATTCACAGTTAAGAGTGAGTTAAGTGTGGGCAGATCCGCACCTAACTCACTCTTCCAGCCCCCAACCCACCCCCCATTTTTAGGTACCTTATGTCACTTACGAGTGGCATAGGGCTACTTTATATCTCCGTGCAATGTCCGTATGGACAATGCACCTCCCCGTCTCTCTCCCCATACCTCGCCCCCCCCCCCGGCTAATATAAATACCTCCCCCCTCCCACCTATTCCTAAGAACGCCCCTCTTTCAGTGTAAATTACTGCGTTTAAAGTCCACACGGACACAATCTATGTACCGACCTGCTACATAGATAGTGTAAATGACACTACACATGCTCAGTAGGTCATTTCGGCAAAATACACACTTAAGAAGCAGAAGGATAGAGGGTCTCTCTATCCCTAAGTCTGTTTGTGTTCACTGACGCTTCTCAGAGTGCAGGAGAGTGGAGGGACACCCGGACACCTCATGTCATTAGATGAGAAGGCACCGCAGTTGTGGGCTTTGTATCTATGTCAAGTAATTTGAATATATTTTATATAGTTTCCATAAAAACTTAGTGTATCATATATCAGTTACTAGAATGCTTATTGTATAGTATTTAAGTCAATAACATGTTCTCTGTATTGTGGAGATGCGATTACACCACGACGTATTGTACTGTATAGAGGTCCTTAGAATGCTCTCTGTACTGTATAAAAGATTATGTATACTGTGGAAAGGCCATTACACCGGTCTGTATTGTGTATAAGTCATTAGAATGCTCTCTCCATTTTATAAAGGCTGTTGGAAAACTCTCTGTATTGTGGAGGTTCCATGATACCACTCTGTATTGTATATATTCTTCTAGTATGGTCTCTATATTGTGGAGATGTCATTACCCCCCCTCGTATTGTATATAGGCTTCTAGTATGGTCTCTACATTGTGGAGATGTCATTTCACCACTTTGGGGTCTATTTACAGAGAGCAGAAGTTCACTGTTGAACGAAGCTGCATCAGGTTCGCTTATCTTCATAGTGAGCCTGACAGTTTCGTTCAGAGTATTTACAAATACTCACCCCTCCTGCGAGGTCCCGCGATGATCTGCCGGGTCTGCGCAGTACTTCACATTCATGCGATGCACATGCGCAGTTACTCTCATTCTGGACCTTGAAAATTTCAAGTCCCGACATGAGAAACACTGCACACACGCGGTGTATTCATGCCGGGACTTGGACTCCTGCAGTCCGATGGGTCACCCAGACAGGTGAGTTTTTAATATTCACTTATTTTTTCTTTTTTTTTCCTTTTTTTTATTCTTTACTTATAAAAAAATATATTTCTTGGCTGATGCAAGTCCGCACCTAATGTTATGCGCTATTGGAGACAACTTTGTTTTGTCTTTTACTATATATTGTGAGTATATTCTTGTAATTTTATGGCCCTGTTAATAAATGATATCGGCACTATTAGCGGTTCTCTTTGTTTACTTTCCACTGCTAAACGTCATCCAATTGAAACTCTGAGGGGTCAGGAGGTCATTGTTCCGGGCCGTGTTTGGAATAGTGAGACGCAGCACACGTGGAGAGAAACGGTACGAGGCAATCAATTCGGGAGTTGTTGCAAGTAGACAATATAGGATCCTCCATACATCTAGATGAGACATCACTGAGGACTACAAAAAAATTCTAAGTCATCTTTACCCTTATTGTGATGGAGCAGAGATGATTTAAGGAACGGAACATACTTTTAATGGTGAATATCAGAACTACATATATGAAATGATTGCCCCATACTAGACATTGCTTTATATTGGAAAGGAAGGTGAAGACTGTAATTTGAACTGATCCATAAGAGACAATGGTCCGTGCGTATTTTTAGGATCGCAGTAACGGCGCATGCGCAGTAACTTTATTTACACTATTTACGTTGGATTTACGCACGGAAGTCAATTAGGCGCGTACGTGTCAATCGCACTTGGGGACATTCATGCGGAGGGGCGTGGTTGAAATCCGTACGGACAAAGTTACGTAAAAGTGGGTGGGGGGAGGCATTTAAATGACCATTTTAGGGCGTGGTTAGCAACATACGTACGTACGGAAGTATTATACGCACGTAAATGCACACGTAGAGATAAGGGTGCCCTATGGAGGCGTAAGTCACCGATAACCCGTCCGTGTGAGGGGAGTGTCCTGGGTGTTGCCTTGCAACGTACGTGCGTATAATTGCGTAACTTTCACTAACGGATCTGTGAATACGGCCCGGTGTCTATGAGTATTGGACACAAATATATAAATGATACATTGTTTGGTGTGTCTTGATACATAGCGGCGCTGCCACCCTGGGTGTTTGTTTGTATTAGTAAATACTACCTCTGGCTGTTATCATTAGCGCTCAATGTGCTAATGATAGTAAATGGACCCCTAAATTCTTATTAATGCCTATGCCCCCTTTTAAATCCCACAAAGTTGTGAGTGACCTGTCAGCCGTAGATTATGCTTTCCCTGGGAACATGGAGCAGACACCGTCTATTTAGACATAAAGGGGCTGATTCAGAGGCTGAAAATAAGAACTTAAAGTTACACCTGGGCTAAACCATGTTGATTTCAGGGGGAGTCAAGTTAATTTTATTCTATGTATGCAGGGAGAATGCTTTGCTTTTACTTATTGCACACATATACCTGATCAGCTTCACTTTTAAACTGCTAATTAGACTTGAGCTGGGAAACATCACCTTTTAACTATAATACTGTTGCAACAAATGAAATTTGACTCCCCCTGAAAACAACATGGTTTAGCCCAGGTGTAACTTTAAGTTCTTATTTTCAATCTCTGAATCAGGTCCAAACTGAAGACTCAGCTCTGTGATACACAACACATCTTACAAGTTCCAACTGGTGACTGGCTATAGAAGGACCACACAATGTGACGGGACACACATTACAGAACCTCTCTAATTCACACAGATTCCCATGTATGTGCTGGGGGACAAAGACATGCTTCACATTACGTGATGGTGTTTTTATAGTCAGAAGAATACACTTTGGGTTCTATTTATAAACAAATATTAGACCAAACACACAGTCACATCTGTTAGAGATTGGTACACAACGTTAATAAATCATTATGTATTGCAGCTCGGTAAAAGAAATGTTACATCACCAGTAAAAACAGAGGACCAGATTCAGAGATTGAAAATAAGGGCCGTGTTCTGAGATCCGTTATCGAGGGGAGCGGTGTGCGTATTTTTAGGATCGGATCAACTTTATTTACGTAGATTACGCAGACTATACACACGTAAGTGCCTAACGGACGTACATGTGAATCGCACTTGGGGACAAACGCACGGAAATTCGACGCAATGGGAAAATTTACATAAAAGTGGGTGGGGACAGGCATTTAAATGAATGTGTGGAGGCGTGGTTAGAAAGAATGGCACGGACGGAGCACATAGACGCACGTAAGTACACGCATAAACAACAGAGTGGATTAGGGACTTGTAAGTCCCCAACAGCACGTCCGGGAGAGGGGAGTGTCGGGGGTGTTGGTGGGTGTTTCCTTGCTCCGGCCCGTGTGTATAATTGCGTACAGAAAAAAAAAAGGATCTGGGTATACGGCCCAAAGAGAGGAAAGTTACTCCTGGGCTAAACCATGGAGATTGCAGGAGAGTCAAATTGTATCTGTTGCAAACAGTATTAGAGTTGAGAGGTGATATTTCCTATCCCAAGTCTAAATAACAGTGTGATAGTAAAGCTGGTCAGTATCTGTGTGCAGTAAGCAATTTAAATATATCTCCCTGCATGCAAAGAATACAATTACCTTGACTCCCCCCGAAATCAACATGGTTTAGCCCAGGAGTAACTCTTCTCTCTTATTTCCGTCTCTGAATCGGCTCCAGTGTAGCAAGAAAACAACAGCTGCTAAAGCAACAGTTTTATTTGTTGGAAACTCTTCTCTTTTACCATTGGAATTGTAACGTGATGGCTTTTATAGGAAAATATCCACACTGTCTCTTATTTACATGGGGCTATCATCCTCACGGCACACATTTATCTGACTTATGTTTTCAGTTTGCAAAGCGTTTGGCTAGCCGAGAATCAGTAGGTGGTTATGGAAACAATTACTGGACTAGATTTATGTTCTCCATGTGCATCCTTTCAGATAGACCCAGACGGGATGTGGAGTGGAAGCCTTTGTCGCAACAGGATACACGGCGGCCCAAAAATTCCGATAGAATGAGAGATGAAAGACGTCCATAGAGCAGGTGGTATCCTCAGCGCATGGGGGAAAATGATTGTCTTTTGGTGCTCATCAAGGTGCCCTGACAACCCATGAGGGTAGGGAAATATATAACATCTCCCCCCACTCCCCCAACCTGTGCATCAAAATACTACTCCAAAGCTCCTATGCAGATATCATTTTCCGTGCATGAAGTGAAGCCCAGTGTAATCTATTCTGCACTGTATACACGTCCAGTGGAGAGGAATGGGGTTTGCTGCTACGATGGTCTTCTTCCCGAAAGACCATGGTACGACAGCTGAATGCAGACTGCTGGCAATTGCAGACAGCCTCCATTGTAGAAAGCAGCGGTGATGTGACTCCTGGAGGCAGGAAGAGTTATTCACCAAAAGGTAAGTGTTTTTAGCTAACCCTACCCATAAACCTTTCCTAACCCTAACCTGCTGTTTCCCGCAGCCTAACCCTAACCTTCACCTTGTTCAGTTCTAATCTTAACAATCTAGGCTTCCCAGCCTAACCCTCCTTGCCTTGCAACTTAACCCTAACCCTCCATGCCTTGCAACTTAACCCTAACCCTCCATGCCTTGCAACCTAACCATAACCCTCTAAGCTTCGCAGCCTAACCCTGACCCTCCATGCCATGCAACCTAACCCTAACCCTCTAAGCTTCGCAGCCTAACCCTGACCCTCCATGCCTTGCAACCTAACCCTAACCCTCCATGCCTTGCAGCCTAGCCCTAACCCTCCATGCCTTGCAGCCTAACCCTAACCCTCTATGCCTCGCAGCCTAACCCTAACCTTCCATGCCTTGCAGCCTAACCCTCTATGCTTCGCAGCCTAACCCTAACCCTCCATGCCTTGCAACCTAACCCTAACCCGTCATGCCTCACAGCCTAACCATAACCTTCCATTTAAGCCCTAAACCTAACCTTATACCCACCGCAACCTAACCCTAATCTCATACCCAGCAACCGCAGCCTGTAGCTATTGGGAACAGGGAAATAGGTTCCCGTTCCCAATAGCAATTTTCAATTTCCAGACAGTTTCAGGCAATGATACAGTCGCCATTCTATTGGTGGCTGCTTTTATTTTTCGAAATAGGGCCGGCTGGGCCGGGAACTGCGTCCCAGGGCAGAGGGAGTAAGGATAGTGCCAACCTAGACTATGGCATATAAGGCATTTATGTCAATTCTCCTGGAATATCCAGGAGACTCACAAATTTGTTCCCTGACTCCTGCGACATCATAACTCCACAACCTGATTCACAATGTGACAGGAGCGAGACTCGGGGGTACAAAAGGGTCCCATCACAGCCATCCATTATGGGATGTCCTGGAGGGGAATAATGTCATGGAAGCAAGAAAGCATTAATAACCACACATAGAGTGTTATAATAGCTTATATATATTATATATAGTGTTATAATAGCATATTTATTCAGAGAACCGATTCCATGAGGGTACGCAATTATACGCACGCACGTTGCAGGCCAAACCCCCTCACACCCATGACACTCCCCTCTCTCAGCTGTGCTGTCGGTGGCTTCCACCTCCATAGACCACTTGTAACTTTCCGTGAGCAGTTGCGTGTGTATGTGTCCTCCGTGTCCGTGTCCTTCTTTATAACCGCGGCTCCATGCGTTCATTTAAATACCTTTCCCCACCCACTTTTATGTACATTTTTCCATGTGTCGGAGATGCGTACGTGTGTCCCCAAGTGCGATTCACATGTATGTCCATGAGGCACTTACGCGCATTTAGTCTACGTAAAGAATGTAAAAAAAAGTTATTACGCATGTGCAGTTGAATCATACCTAAAAATAAGCACGCAACTCGCCGTGAAAATGGTTCTCTGAATATGCCCCATCATTTTCTAAATAAATTCAGATTCTTGTAATTACACTTAAATCTTTAATCCAGATATATGTACTATTCATCAGACCTAATTTCTATATTAAAGTACTAATTCTGGAAAGAGGTATGACATACTAGAAAAGGTATATAGATGTGGTCTGGGCCAGGGCTGACCTGAGAGTGTATCCTTATCTAGACCATAGTTGCCAACTCTCCCTGAATATCAGGGAGACTCCCTGAAATGTGGGTAATCTCCCTGACTCCCTGAAGTGTTTGATAATCTCCCTGATGTTGATTCAGTTCCAGAAGTCACTGCTGTGTTATGGCAAAATGTAGATATTGTGTCCTATTTCCCTGCATTGAGGCCTATGGAGGCAGCCATTTTTATGGAGGCTATGATGTAATCAAAGACTGGTAATTATCTTTTAATAAATACGTATTTTTTTACTGATAATTTAAAACTGAATAAATACTTTTGCTGCCATTTTTATTGAGAAATACTTTTCCTGGCAATTCTAGACACCCCGGGTGGAGCTATTCACAAGACACACTCCTTTAGTGCAAGACACACCCCTTTGGTAGTACAGGACACACCCCTTTGGTACAGCGCCTTGATAGGGTTATCACAATCTCCCTGATATTCATTTGCAAAAGTTGGCAACCAATATATATAATATATAGTGTGATAATAGCATATATATAATATATATAGTGTGATAATAGCATATATATATATTCTATAAAGTGTGATAATAGCATTTGGTGTCATGTCCTTGTCTAATCATTCTCTGTTGTAGCTTGTGTCACCATGACCTAAAGTAATGAGGAAGGAAGAGGTCTGTATAACAAGCAGTGGTGAAACTACTGTGGGCCCAGAGGAAAGGGTGCCTGGGGCAGCTGTTCACCCTGCACCCACTAACGATACGCTAGCCAGGAGCACCAGCGCCAAGCTGACAGCTGCTGGTAAGTTCTTTATAGTGCTGAGCGGCGTTTATAAATTCCATGACAGCCGCTAAAAGTTTAGGTGATGAGGGGCCGCGACTGGCAGATGCAGAGTGGGTGGTGTTCTGCATGGGTTGCCCCCTCATCCAGAGGTCATGGGTCTGTTCTATGGGTCTGTTTCTACTTCTGCCCCTGTATGTATGTGTGTTTGTGAGTGTGTTTGTTTGTGAATGTATGTGTGTAAATGGTCGTTTGTGTGTGTATGTCTTTAGTTGTTAGTGTGTGTGCATATGGTTGTGTGTGTATGTATATATGTATTTGTTTGTGTGTGTATGTCTGTATGTATGTAGTTGTTTGTGTGTATGTGTATGTATTTATTTGTTTGTGTGTGTGTATGTATTTATGTATGTATGTATGTATGTATGTAGTTGTTTGTGTGTGTGTGTATGTATGTAGTTGTTTGTATGTGTATGTATGTAGTTGTTTGTGTGTGTATTTGCATAGTTGTTTGTGTATGTATGTAGTTGTTTGTGTTTATTTGGGTGTGTGTTTGTTTGTATGTATGTATGTATGTAGTTGTTTGTGTGTGATGTATGTCATTTGTGTGTGTGTGTATGTATGTAGTTGTGTGTGTGTATGTATGTATGTATGTAGTTGATTGTTTGTGTATGTATGTAGTTGTTTGTGTTTGTGTGTGCATGTAGTTGTTTGTGTGTGCGTGTGTATTTAGTTATTTGTGTGTGTGTATGTATGTGTGTATGTATGTAGTGGTTTGTGTTTGTTTGGGTGTGTGTGTTTGCATGTATGTATGTAGTTGTTTGTGTGTGTGTGTATGTATGTGTGTATGTATGTATGTAGTTGTTTGTGTGTGTATGTATGTATGTAATTTGTGTGTGTGGGTATGTATGTAGTTGTGTGTGTGTTTGTGTAGTTTATTGTGTGTGTATGTATGTAGTTGTTTGTGTGTGTGTGTGTGTATATATGTAGTTGTTTGTGTGTGCGTGTATATTTAGTTATTTGTGTGTGTGTGTGTGTGTGTGTGTGTGTGTGTGTGTGTGTGTATGTATGTATGTATGAATATAGTTGTGTGTAGAATCTGCAGTCGGAGAAGGCAAAGTTATTATTTCCAAAGCACGGATAAGCCAGCAGATAAAGCACTGGGGAAATATACCCAGGGATAAGGCTGCTGCAAGATAGGAGATTGCTGAAGTCAGAGCTACACAGGAAGGAGCGGGCTCTGTTCTGCTGAGTAATCACACTCCGTCCAAGGCTGTCGACGAAACATATCTGGAGCAATTTTCTTTTCCTCGCTTCCCCTTCCCCTCTTTAAAAAATAGCACATACCTCACTTAGCGGCTATATTGATGTTTTTAATTATTCGGCCAAGTAGAATTCTTTTAGTTCCCACTCTATGAGCAAATATTAAAAATAAATTGCATTAAGGTGCTCAGCGGAGCGGCAGAAGTGTATGTGTTGTCATGGAGAGAGATGCTTTTGTTCAGCTGTATTTCCCGCATAGGTTTAATGTTTTAGCTTTTAAACTTTAATAACGCTGAGTGCACACTATGGTATTAAAGCACATTTCCTAATGGAGGATCTCAACTGACATTTCTACATTTTCTTGTTTTGCAATGACAGGAACGTTTGGTAAAAGCAAATACAGACAGAGGTTTTTATTTAACGCTACGATCGCCAGGGCATCGCATACTGATGTCCCACTGTCCAACAATCAAGCAGACCCTCCAGCACGATCCATTCCATTAGGAACAACATGCTCTGCTCCTGAGCTTCCAGCTGTTAGTTACTATGGTAACCACCTTTGTTGAAAGAGAAAAATGTTTTTCAAATATCAGTTAATTCAGTAAAACCAGGGGAGTGACTGTTGGAAGCCCAGGAGCGGAGTATTGTGAACCTAATGGAAGGAGTCATCTTGGAGGGTTTGTTCAGGGCTATCTCCCACCGCTCCGCTCTGATGCAAATAGGCAGACTGAGTGATTAGATCATTGGGCCAATGCGTTTTTGGACTGTTTGATTGTCGTTCCAATGTATCGGAACCTTGCCAGTCTCTACACCAGGCTTAGGTAACTCCAGGTGTTGTAAAACTACAAATCCCAGCATGCTCCGACAGAAAAAGCATAGCTGATATGTGGGAAATCATGATAGGACTTGTAGTTTCACAACTCCTGGTGTGCCAATGGTTGACTAAGCCTGTCCTATTGCAGCCAATCAGATCCTGGTTATCATTTCTCTAGTATATTCTAACAAAGCACAGCTTAAACTAGATTGATGGCTATGGGCAACATTTATTATTTTCAGGAACATCAAGGAAAAAAGAGCTACTGGAAAGTACACGAAATAATGATAATCTTAAATAAATATACTATAAAAAATTCCAAACTTAAAAAAACAAATAAAAATGTTAAATCAAAACAATTTTGTCAATAATGATCAAGTCTGTAATTATTTGTTATTTGTCCCATGATAATCCCCTCATTCTTATGGATTTTAGCTGATTTCCGCTACCATAGGGATACCTTAACTTTCCATGCATATGCTTGTGTGGAGTTTGCCTAACCCAGCCCATAATGTCCAATTCAAATGCCTTCCCCCCACCCACTTTTCTTAACCTCGTTATTACGGAGTGCTGGTACGTTCCTTCTTACGGTTGTTATTAGGTTCTTAGAGCAACTCCGTGCGTAATGAGTTCTTATGTGTAACATCTGCCACGCGCAGATATTAAATAACCGCAACATACGCACAAGGCCTGCGTATTTTAGGAACGTTATTAAGTCTGAATATACCTTAGATACACTTTTAAATATGTTTTGTATTGTTTGGAATGTTAAATATTTTTGTAAAGGCTTCTACAATGTGTGTGGACATACATTCCTCCAGCACAAGTCGATATGGCTAGTTTTTTTGCACTCGTGTTTTTTTTCAGCTGAACAAAGTAGAAATAGGTAAATTGTGTAAACATGGCCGTCTCAACATAAGAACCTAGCGTAGATTGTGGACAACCAATCATTGCACAGATTTGTCTGCATCTGTTTTCTGGGCATGTACAGTATTCCTGGGCTAAACCATGTGGATTGCAGGGGAGTCATATTTCATCTGTTGCAAACAGTATTAGAGTTGAGAGGTGATGTTTCCTATCCTAAGTCTAAATAACAGTGTGATAGTAACGCTGGTCAGTATCTGTGTGCAGTACGCAATTCAAAGATATATCTCTGCATGCAAAGAACACAATTACCTTGACTCCCTCTGCAATCAACATGGTTTAGCCCAGGAGTAACTCATTTCAAACACTTACTTAAGTCTGGATCCAGCCCAAGAAGCCTGAGAAAAGTGTTTTCTCATTATAAATAATAAAATACAATAGACATCAGAGGAAGGTGTGAAATACATAAAAACTTACGACAAGACATTTCCGATGTAGGCATAGTAAGAACAGCAAAATGGTGACGTCCCATCGCAGCAGTAGGATTTGCAGTCTATTCCACAGTGTGCGTAGCTGGTATCTAAAAGAACAAAGACAGATATGACTCAGGAAAGTCATACATATATTATGCATCTCTCTGTGGTATTAAAACACGACTCGTAACTCCCTCCATGATCATTGACAAACAATAGGTGTGGATTCACAGCCCTCTACTAACACATACCCTCCAACTGTACCTATTTAGCAGACACAGTACCGTTTTTAAAGGTCTGTACCGGCTAAAAGGTCTCTTGTACCGGATTCTGACCCAGCAGTTCCCTCCCCCCTATAGTCACCTTCCAGTCTTGCAGCATCTGATCACTATAGCAGAGCTGCGGGGACAGAAGCCTACAGCCCTGCTAAAGTGACAAGACCCTCTCCTGTGAGTTCTTAGCTCATATGATAAGGTGTAAAATTAGATATTATAATGATTATACATGCAAATGAGAGCAGATTAAAACCACACCCCTTCATGGGACAAGCCATGCCCCCTTCACAGACATGCCCCCCCATCTCAGGTGTACCGATTTTCCATAAAAAAATGTTGGAGGGTATGCTAATAAAGGGGGAAAACATTTGCACCTCACAGCTGTGAGCCCGGTATTATGTGGTTTTAAGGGGATAGGAAAGATCTGGAGAACTAATAGAACTAAACATAAAAAAAGTCTTAAAACAACAATTTTATAGAAATGTTAACGTGTTCATGTGTTTTGGGTTATTTATTTTTTTTGTTACATAAATCATTGTGGTAGCCTATAAAAAGCAGTACAATCCTTTTAAAGATTGAGAACTCTGCAGTGTACTACAGAATCAGAGAGCTACAATGGCTGCCATGACATGGAACATGGACAGAGAGGCTTTGGAACATCACTCTGAGGTCCTTTCAGTATAATTGCTCACTTCCCTCTCTGATATCACATGACATGGTGAGAGACTGAGTCTGTATAGCAGAGTAACACATGTGTGTAGCTAAGAAAAGAAAACAACTATGTGTCATTACAGCTTTTATTAAATCTGTATGAGAAGAATTACAACAGTCTACAAACAGAAGCCAAAAGAGACGCAAAATGAAACTATTTAAATAGCTGGAGTAAATGGGACTTAGACATAACTACCTGTTCCCGGTGGAATGTGTGGGTTACTTAAATACCAGGGGCTAGAATTACTAACCTGCAGAAAATGAAAACTGGAGATTCACATTCTAGCTCTCACTTTGCTATCACATAATAGGGAATGTCAGCTAGAATCCTTTCCCGTAGCTTGGTAAATCTAGCCCCAGGAGTTAAAGGAGACAACACAAGACAATTCTTAATCAACTATAAACTACCCATGTGTGATGCATGATTCCATGCTGAATGAACACCTTATCCTTCCAGAAATAAAACACAGAGACTTGTATTGGGTCAAGTGAATTTATTAAACTTTATAACTTGAAATATGGGCAACCTAGGATCTTACCATTTTAGAAAAATTGATGGGGCGGAAGGAAGCATGTGCATATAAAATAACAATTGTGCAGATCTTCAAACACCGATGGCACAAACGCTACCAATGTAGCCACATGGGACCATCGGCTAAAACAGGCCCTCAATCCAGCCGGCCAAATTCAAGGGCTAAACTGATCACCAACCGGGCAAGTTCAACAGTTGGGATCAGCGATACGTGTCTTATTCTGCAATCACAAGAAAAACCCCTGGTCTATCCCTAACTTAATAACGGCATAAACAAACTACAACGATAGACACAGGATGGACCTGCTTACTGCCCAACCCCCTAGACCTAATGCTAAACCTGGGTGGGTACGGGTGGGAGAATCCGGAAGAGAAGTGCTGCTGAATCATCCTGAGCTGACTTAAGAAAACTCCCCTCCCTCAAAATCACCTTCCCATGTGACATGAATCCACCAATCCACCCCCAGCATGTAATCAGGCACACACAGGGAGTTTAACATTCCTCACGTTAAATTCTTAACCCTCCGTTACCCTAATATTTAATAAAGAATGAAGCTAAATATATGGATAATACTTCGCTTTGGCTGGTAGTTATTGCTTAATAATAATAAGTAAAGGGCATTCGGGGGCCCCTATCACAATTGTTGTCGAGCTGGATAGGTCATTGGACGCTTTTTATTTATCAACAGGTTTTTATATAGCTCTGTCAGATTACACAGTGCTTTACAGAGAATATTCAACGTTCAGCTCAGTCCCTGCCCAATTGGAGCTACATTGTATGTTCCCTAACACATACACACACACATATACACACACTCACACACACACACACACTCACACACACACACACACACACAGACATTACACTAGGGACCATGGGCTGGACACATACTCAAGTAAGTGCTTGAACTTAGTTACTCCTGGTCTAAACCATGTTCCCCTGGAGATGCGTCCTGGCTGTCTCCTAGCTATCAGGACACACAGTAATGCGGTATTGGTTACCATATACCACCAGCAGCGACCTGCTGGGTAACTGCAGCCCAGACTATCCCCACCATTTGGGGCCCTAGCAAAGTCCAGGCCCCAGTTAGATTCCACGGCCTGGGAAGCGGGACTCCAGTAACGTGACCGTATTCACAGATCAGAATGAGTTGTCCCACAACAGGCCCCTTTTTTTGGAACCTTATGGCACTTAAGAGTACCATAGGGCTTCCTTCCCTAGTCGTTCGTATTTTCCTTCTTAAGTAAAATCCTAGTTCTGGAATTTAACTCAGCGCTGTGAGACACAAGTGTTACTCACTGAGCCAACGTGCTGGACCATTCTGTAATCAGTCCCATAGACAAGGCTGAGAAGCTGACCATTTGTTTAGACCTATCTACCCTGACAGCAACAGAACTGGAACTCCCTTCCTTATTAGGTTAGAATCATGTTTTAAGCAATTTATTGCTATTTTTTTTCACCTTACTAATTACACATCTCTACAGTCCACATAAGTACAGTATAAGCTAGCATTGCATAATGGGGTAGATCCAGAGCTACGTACGCTAGTGATTTTACGCTAGCCGCTAGCGTAAAAAGCGCCCATTAGTACTTACTGCACATGCGCGCGGCAGGGTAACTCAGAGCGTATGGGCCAGTCACGTATCTTCATTTATATCGTACAGCATGGGCGTGCTTAGCAGTGTAAGTATGTGCTGCCTATACGTAAGTCAGTACTTACGCTTTGTTAAGTTAAGGTAGGTTTTAGGAAGCGTAAAATGGCCAAAGTACGTACATGCGAGGGGAGTGCCTAGTAAACACGCTACACTAGGAAACGTAATGGAAACGTAGATCTGGATCTGGCCCAATGATAGTATCACATACCCTCTGCTCCTACCAAAATACCTATCGGCATGTCTTGGCCCTAAACGTCTAGTTCTACACAGTATTACTAAAACGTTTGCATATAAGCATATTAAATAATGGAAAACAACATTTTTAGCTTGCCCAGACACACTACCCCTCTGAATTAAATATTATACAGTCTGCATGCATTAATGTTAGATCTCTAGATAATGCACCTCTAAGCAATGAGACCCATTCTAATCAGTAGAACGGGATTTATATACACACACACACACCACTGTATATGTTACATGTGATACATATACTGTATGTTTTACATGTGATGCTTCATATGCATTTCATTACCAAGTAACTCCACTTCCAGGAATGAAGGATTTTCATGTGGATCGAGCGATTCATGTATTTTATTTAGAAATTCCTGCAATGTTACCGTATTTTAAATAAAAACAGTGAGTTGTCTGATCATTTTTATATAAAACAAAAGACTTTGATCTCTTACTAGGAGCAGACCTAAAAACGTGTTTGATGCCTGCAGCAGATGTTTGCTTGGCTAAAATAATACAAGTTACATAGAAAACAGTTGTTGCAGCCACATTAATAGGATAGCAATTGTACAAGCCCATATTTTCTATTTGCTTGGTCCTGCAGGTACCTTAAATGGTATAAAGAGCTGGGAAATGTTCTATAGCACCGCTAATGCTGCGTCCCGACCGCAGGGGCAGCGGGGATCCGGTGCTAGATCCCAGCTGGATCCTAAACTCTGTGCAAGCGACGGGAGTCCACTCTCCTCGCTCATACAGTAGTTACGGGCCAAAGACCCTACCTTAACATCTCTGCGGAGGCAATTCCGCTGCCAGCTCGCCGTGCCGTCTGAATACTAAAAATCATAGAATTCGGATTAAAACCACTTGTTCCAGTCCGTGTCCCCAGTAACTACTTCCTTCAGCATCCTGCTGTTAGCTATAGCAACTAGGCCCGTATTCAGAGTACTGGACGTATAACATATACGTCCGGTGTTTAGCAATTTTTACTACTGCGCATGCGTAGTAATAATCGCTAAACACCGGACGTATATGTTATACGTCCGGTACTCTAAATACGGGCCCCTAGTCTTGGTAGCCACCCCTATCTGCAATACTCCTGCAACCCTCGGATCCCTTACACCACCTTGGCATCAGTGCGCTTGTCCAGAGAGCCGTAACCTGCCGCTTGCCTGCAGCCAAGATCATCCCCACCACCAGGGGCTCTGGCGTACACCAGGCTTGTGGTTAGACTCCATGCCTCTGGTCTGGTGTGGTCTGTTTACGGAGCATGACATCTATACGCCTCTCTCTACTGCTCCCTTGATACTACTCCCTCCCAACTGACTCTCTATACCAGGGGTTGTCAACCCTGTCCTCAAGTACCACTAAGGGTCCATGTTTTGCAGGTCTCCCTATAGAAATAGTGATATAATATGTAACACCTGTGGAGCTTTTAAGATGTAACTGTCAGTTGTGAGCTCACCGCCAGCAAGGAGATTTGATAAACATGAACCATTAGTGGTACTTGAGCAGAGGTGGAACTAGAGAGATGTGGGCCCAGGTGCAAGATAAAATGCTCTGGGCACTGCCCCCATGCAATGGGGCCTCTGTGACCCTTCATTATACAACTTATACAATAGCCAGTATTTGAATTGGGCTGGCAGGACCTGGGTGCAGCGGTGGATCAATTGTCTCTCACTCCTCCCACTCACACATTTCTCCTCTTACTGACTGCTAAAGCTTCAGCTGTCAGTGAGAGGAGAGGCCGAAGTTCCTGATATTTCTGCATCACCATTCATACATTTAAGGTAGGGTCCATTTTTTATAAAAATCTATGCAAAAAATTATGTTTATAAAATATTTTACTATTTTTTTTAAATTCTAGCATAGCAGTGTAATAATGCTTCTATGCAATGGCATTAATATGTGGGCCCAGGTGCAAGATAAAATGCTCTGGGCACTGCCCCCATGCAATGGGGCCTCTGTGACCCTTCATTATACAACTTATACAATAGCCAGTATTTGCATTGGGCTGGCGGGACCTGGGTGCAGCGGTGGATCAATGACGCCCCAGTTGTCTCCCTGTCGCCAAGCGTTGCTGCAAGAGTTCCCTGGGGCCCTATGTAATTTCTATTCTTATTTTCATTTTGTCTCTCACTCCTCCCACTCACACATTTCTCCTCTTACTGACTGCTGAAGCTTCAGCTGTCAGTGAGAGGAGAGGCCGAAGTTCCTGATATTTCTGCATCACCATTCGTACATTTAAGGTAGGGTCCATTTTTTTATAAAAATCTGTGCAAAAAATCATGTTTATAAAATATTTTACTATTTTTTTTAATTCTAGCATAGCAGTGTAATAATGCTTCTATGCAATGGCATTAATGTTCCGAAAGAAAAAAAAAAAGCATTTAAATGCATAAGAAATTGGCGGATGTTGTGGCTGCTCAAGACGTAGGCATTGCCTATACTCTGCAGGAGGGGGGTTAACATGTTTGCCCTTTATCCTTACATCCTATCCATTGCGAGTTTGTGCCGATAAGTGTCTACAGATAAACTTCTATCCTTCTTCAGAATGAATGAAATGGATGAATGAATGATCGTGCCTACGCATTAGAATTAGAATTAAATGTAAAACCCAGGAAACAATATTACAAACTATGTTTTATGATTCAATCTCATTTAAATAAAATAATTCAGAAATGTTTATTAACTTTCCAGGTGTATCTGAATAATTACATTTGTATTAACAGCTTTAGAAAAACATCCCTGTTTTTTTTATTAATCAACTGGCAGGCAATTACAGTCATTCCCTACAGACCCCTGATCTGTTGCTACCTTGCAAGCAACATCGGAGGCAAAAAGAGATTATTTAATTCACAGTCCAACACCTGGCCGAAAGACAGGGATCAACCCTCATTAGTAGTGCCTAAGTTCAATTAAAATGTTTGATAATTAACTCTAATTTCCTGTGTCTAATTGAGATCAGTAGTGGGTATGAAATAAACGCCGCAGGGTTCTCTTTTTTAATTGTGTAGAACACTAGCCGTTATCCAATTACAAGGTAAAAACAGATTTATGAAATCAGGTTGATAATCAAATCGTCCATAAACTGGGTTAATGTTGCAGAACACCAAGCGAAAGTGACTACTCAGGGCTGCCCTTGAAATGCAAGATCACAGAATACAGTAAACACATCTTAAGGCAAACGGTGAAATAATTCCAAACGTTTACATTTTTTTCTGTGAATTATTTCACACACAGACAAAAAAGGTTCATTGAAACTGTCTCCTAAAAGATGGGTGATGGTTTATATAAGAGGTGGTTTAAAACAATGAGGAAGATCCACAGCTACATTTGCATTATGTTTAAAGACGTAGCGTATTTATGCTAGTGTATTTACTATGCACTCCCCTCGCTAGCGTACTTAGTTCTGGATCTACCCCAATGTTTTGTTTTTTTTAAATAAAGTTTTTGTTAATGCGATTGTAGTTAAATATATTTGTAAACTCTGACGTTGTGGCGGGAATGTCCTGGCAACAGGACATGTAAGTGGTGTTTGCCAGGCCAATGCCACTAGACAGAGGCGGAACAAGCAAGTTGTGGGCCCAGGTGCAAAAACTATGCTTTGGCCCTAATGATATCTCAGGTAACCTGGTGGGGAGCTTCGGCAGTGCTGTGGGCCCTTGTATCGGCATGGGCCCCGGTGCCGTTGCACCTGTTGCACCAATGGTAGTTCCGCCCCTGCCACTAGATTAAAAGATTGGAAGAATGGATCCATGGATTTTTTTTTTTTTTTTTACTGTAATCTGAGCCCTTTCCGTTACTATATTCTGTTGCTGCGCAACAGTTCCTGGATAGCAGGACATGCTGGTGCTTGTGGTTCCCCAAGTGCCAGCATACACTGGTATTCTTGGGCATGCTGGTGTCTGTAGTACTACAAGCACCAGCATGCTCTGTTTGGTGATATTTATATTTATATTTATTTATTTGGAACATTTTTTATTTTTTTTATTTATTCTGTTAGTGTGACCTGCGCCTTCCACTTACAACACCCTAAAATGATGCCTATATCTTAATTTTCAAACACATAGTTGCCGTCTCTAATGGAATGTCTGTAAGACTCACGAAATTCAGGCATTGCTCCCACTGCATTTTAGAAAATTGGCATTTAGGCAACTCCTGAAGTCGTAACGTCATCTGAGGAAAGGCGTTTAACCTAACCTTAACCCTTTCATAACCCTAACCCTTTCTTTCCTGTAGCCTAACCCTAACCTTCCCCTTAAGCCCTAACCCTAACCTTTTACCTGCAGTAGCTTAACTCTAATCTAGCTGCCACAGCCTGTAGCATGTTCGAATATGGCTTCTCAGACCAGCAACCACATCCCTATTAGGGCATGTAATTATCCCGCTTTTGGGCTTCAGGTCATGATTTAATGCAAATCATTGGCTAAAGTCCCGCCCCCTGCCAATCAATGCTGTGATCCATAGTGTTAATAAGGATGGGTGGGGCTTGATGATGTCATTGTATCATCAAGTCACATCCCAACCTTAGAAACACTATGGATTGCAGCATTGATTGGCAGGGGCCTGACTTCCATCTCTTTCTCCCTCCGAGATCTCCCAGAAGAAAAAACAAAAATGGTCTAACATAACAATTTCTAAGAACTAAACCAAAATATAAAAAGCCAAGCGACATTATAAAAGATTAAACTGTAGTTATGAATTCTGAAGCTTTTCTATGATCACCTTTACCTTTTATGTAAGTGGTTCATGAACATTTTATACAGCCTCACTCTCATTTTAATGACAACATAAATACTGATGTAAGGTCTGCTTGAAGGCATGTAAAGGTGAGGACAAGCTCAGAACTGTGGTGAATGGCCAAATATTAGCTAAAAACACAACTCAAATAGTTCTTTGAATCAAAGGTCCAGACAATGTGGTTTATTACATTTTATGTATCTCCCCTTATACCCAGAATTGCAGTTACACTCTCTTAAAGATCAGATTCTAATGTTCCTAGTAACACATTTATTACCAACTCTCCTCTTTAATTATGACTCTGCTTCTCTCTCTACTCATCCAGGGACACCCGTTTTTTTAAGGATGTAAGCACCTTCTCATCTGTTGTAGCTTTACTATGGCACCTTCTACTTCATCTGCTGTACCAACTACTACTGCACCCTTTACCTCATCTTCTAAACACAGTGCCGCCGAGAGGGGGGGGCACTAATTACCCGGGTCCGGACCCGACGAGGGGCCCGGGAATGTGCAGCACTGGCCATTTAACAAAAAAATTATTTTATTTATGTTTATTATTTTTTTTTTATTATTTTTTTATTTTTAT
>WWET01000874.1:397068-412536 GCA_011038615.1 Limnodynastes dumerilii | reverse complement strand
GCAGGAGGTGACCGGCGCTACTGACAGACTATTACCCAGTGCCTGAAATCACGTTCTCACGATACTTCAGGCACTGGGTAATAGCCTCAGTAGCGCTGGCACTTCCTGCTAGCAGGAAGTGTTTTGCAGCGCTAAGAGAGAGTTTTTTTTTTTTGCTCTAGCAGCTGCTCAGCGGTCCCTGGATGGCAGGGCATGGTGCCTAATGCCCTGCCATCCATGGGCATGCTGATGCTTGTTGTTCTACAAGCATCAGCATGCCCTGTTGGGGCACAACATAGGGCAGCGTTAAAAACCCGCACCTCTCATAGGTGCGGATTTTTATCGGTCAAAAACCGGCGTATTTTTAACACTAGAAAAGAATTGAATTAGAAAAAAAAATAACGCCGGTAAATTTAAGAAAAAAAGCGTTAAAAATACGCCGGCGAAGGGTTTTTTGACAATTGAATCGGGCCCCAAAACTCAATATCGCATTAAAATGAACTGCATAATATTGTAAATATTATGCAGCTTTGAAGTGAAAACTGGCACTATCGCATTAAAATGGTCTTTGTAAATAGACCCCAATATTACAAGCCAGGTACGTTTGCTTATTGAACTTTGAACTGGTTGGATTCTCAGTAATCAGTAAACACAGCGCACACATAAGCATTGCACCAATTTAATTGTTTTACTCCAGGGAGCATGATTCAGAGCTGCAATCCCATCCATCTGCTCTGTATGAGTGGAACAGGGAGATCCAAGATATTTAAATTTTCTTATTAAAAATTGTGATGTAGCGGTGTAACGTGCCTGCGCTTTCGTGAAGTGCTTGCACCGTCTCAGGGGATACTGTAAGCAATAAGCGCAGGTCATTTTCAATGGGAAAATGATCCATGTGTTTAAAAAAAAAAAGATATATATATATATAAAATCTGTGCATAAAATAATATTTAAAATAGATTTCCTTTAAAATCATTTTTTTTTAAACCAGCCTAGCAGCGGAAAACCACTTTGCTTTGGCCTTGATGTACCTGAATAAAGAAACATGGGTCTTTAAATGCATATAGTAAAAAAATATTGAAATGTACAGGAAACTGTCAGAGGCTGCGGCTGTACAAGCTGCATCCTCTGCCGATATGGCTCCAATTGTGGGGATGACATGTCTGTTCCTTTTCCCTGCGTCCTATTCAGAGATGCGTGTGTCTGTGGAAACAGGCAACTCTACATCTGATGCACAATGCTTGCAAATTCCACACGTGTGCGGAATCAGGTCCCTTGATTACCTCACTGCATGTTTCCTCACTGTCCTGAAATAATATTATTGTAATATTAATAATAATAATAATATTGGGGCAGATCCAGAACAAGGTTTACGTACCGTAACTCTGAGCGTAAGGGCCATTCACGTATCAGTCGCTTAAAAACGTTCGAGGGGACGTGCCAATTTTAAGTTAGCCGAAAGTACGATGAAATTACACAATGTGTACGGACATGAGCAGTTACGCGGCCAAAAGTTAAGGAAGGGTTTGGAAAGCGGAAATCGGTCAAAGTACGTACATGCAGGGGGTGTGCCTAGGGGAGTGTATAGAAGGTACGCTTGCGTAAATATGCTACGCTAGTAAACGGATTGCAAGCGGAGTTCTGGATCTACCCCATTGTCATAATAAGCCGATTTCTGGTGGCTCTCTCTCTTACTGTGCCTTCTGCCTTACTCAGTTTCCTGACTCCAATCCTCATTCCTCAGACCTTTCACAGACCTTCCTTACCTCATTTACTGCAATCCTACTGTTTTTATCATCTGCTTCGGCTTAGTAGTAGCTGTCTTGTGTCTGTTCATTACGACTTATATGTGTAGGGTAGTTTGACTGTAATATATTGTTATTTATTACATTCATTTTGTGTTTGTAGATTGCATTTTGCTCACCCCATTGTACACCCCTACTAACCTTATATATTATTGAGGAATCTAGGTTATTTTATATCACATAATGATACATAACCTTTCTACACACTGCATCATAAATAAACCCCAGACAATAAGTTAGTTATAGTGGTGTCAAGGGATTCACTTGTTATGTTATATTATGTGCTAATGTCAAGAACTGGGAACTCAGTGGCTGTGGGTCTCAAACTATACCAATATTACCAATTATTGTAACCGTGGCTAAAAGTCTTATTCCTCTACTTCAGGAGCAGTCAATGCGGCTCTCTTGCAACTAGTATATTCTGATCAAAGAGCTGCTCTTCCAGATGCTTACAGAAGAATGATCATATTTCTGAAAAAATGGGGAACTTATATTGATCAGCTTGACATTGTCACTCAAGCCTGTATCCATAGAAGAATACATATCTCATGTCTGCAATATCTCAGTATTGCAGACATGGACCCTGATTCACAAATTACACATTTATTGATTCGGAAAACGCCGCTGCAAACCTGTCGCACTGCCACAAGTCTACCACACTGACCGGGCAGGTGAGTAGAGCTTTATGGGGAGTTTTACGGTTAGGCTGTGGGGAGAAGAGTTTTAGGGTTAGGCTGTGGGGAGGAGAGTCTTAGGGTTAGGCTGCAGGGATTGAAGTGTTAGGGTTAGGCTGAGGGGAAGGAAGTCTTAGGGTTGGGCTGCGGGGAGAAGACTTTTAGGGTTAGGCTGTGGGGAGGGGAGTCTTAGGGTTAGGCTGCAGGGATTGAAGTGTTAGGGTTAGGCTGTGGGGAAGGAAGTCTTAGGGTTAGGCTTGGGGGAGGGGAGTCTTAGGGTTAAGCTGTGAGGGGGGAGTCTTAGTGTTAGGCTGCGGGGAGGGGAGTATTAGGGTTACGCTGCGGGTAAGGGTATCTAAGGGCTAAGGGTTAGGCTGTGGGAAAGGGAGACTTAGGATCAGTCTGCAGGGAAGGAAGAGTTAGGGTTAGGGTAATGGAAGGAGGGGGTTAGGGTAAGGATTCATACTCACCATTCGTCGCAGCGTCTTCTTTGTTCTGACGGTCGATCGATTGCTCTGTGAGGCCTTTCAATAAAGGGCTGATCGCAGCGGCGCCTGATGTTACGTGCCGTAAGTTCTTCCATCCTTTGTTCCATACGAAAGCACAACGTAACAGGGTTGGCACTGGAGATCTCCATGCCGAAACCCCGCCACACAGGTGCGATTAGGCATGCTAAATAAGGATCTGTGTGAGTAGGGACACAGATCCGCACAGAAAAGTTAAGGTCGCTCTATGGACACGGAAGTGTCCATAACTACGCCCAACAGAGGGGAGTGATAGGGGCGTTCACTCCAGGGCCACAGTCAGAAAATGTGGGGCCCTGGGACATATCCGTGACATCATTGGTGACGTCACATGGTGGGGGGGCACCATGAACCTGCATTAACAGCGGTATAGTGCTCAGGGAAATTCTTCCTTACGCATTTAAAACCCACTTAGGTCTGAATACGGCCCATTGTTGTTAGACAAATAGTATTTTTATATCATTTATAGTTTTATTGTACACCTAACTTGCACAATAATTATTTTCACCATCCTGTTGTCAATGCTATGTTGTCTTATTGAAAAACTAAGAATAATTTTTAAAAAGTTAAAAAAAAGACAAAAAAACTAACTAAACCCCAGACTAAAAATCTGTCCATCAATAGAACCCTACAAACATTCTCTCCCTCGCGAGCCGCAGTGACCTCGATTTGTACTTGATTTATATAGAAAGAAAAGCTGCTTCTCATTTGCATTTTCATTATACTCTGCATTAACATATTAAGAAGGCCAATTAGCCTGCTAAATGTAATACAAAATGTTCTGTCAAGTGCAAATGACTGACCACGAAAAACATGACATTACTGAGATACATCTGATACAACTCATACTCTCCGTGCTGGGATTTCCTCCTTTCATATATAACTATTAATGAGACATTTGACTGCGCCAAAGATGGATTTTAAAATATAAATCATATCATATATCTCAGGCTAAATAAAAAGTCTTTCTTTCTTTAAAATAGATATCTACAACGGTTTAAGTTTTATTATATATATTTATTTTCCACTACATTATCCATTAATATTTAAAGAAGAACAAAACCAATATTTTCCATTTCCAGCAAAAAATATGATGTTACCAGCAACCAGGAGCACAGGTGCGTTTATTAATGACTTACACATTTTAAAAGTTCCATAGGTGGTTCTTATTATGGGCTCTATTTATACACTTCATTTTGTAGTGATAGTGGCGGTTTTCAATAGAAAACTGCCACTATCGCTGCAAAATGATGTTTTTCATATTTACAAACCTTGCATCGCCAGTGGAAACTATAGTTTCCATGACGATGCAGGACTCCTTCTCATCGCATCACCGGCCCGTTCATATGAATGGGCGCCGGTGCTTACGTGTATTTATGGAGTGGGGAAGCAGTGGTGAAGCGGAGTTTCAGGCTTTCATTAGGAGCTGTCCGCAGGGAGATCCCTGCGATAGACAGCCTAACTCCACCTCCCTCTGTCCCTGATTGGTCCAGAGAGGGGTAAGAGACAGGAATCAAGCTGATTCCTGAATGCTTTTTTTAAAATTCTTTGTGATCTCCCTGAACCACCAATGTTTCCCCCCCTTTGATCCACTGAAGCGCCAATGAAAAGAGAAGATTCAGACATAAATAAAATGAAGAAATATGGAAGCGCTAGAAGAGGATATATATGTAGTATCTAATTTATTAAACACCATAAAAAATAACAATATAAAATGTATCAATAAATAATCTATTGCAATACTTCCAAGACATAAATAAATGGATACAAAGTTATGTCACAAGGCAATCAAATTGTATCTCAAATAGACAATGTCTAAAAGCAATGAATCATTGGCTCAAATCCGAGGTAGTTCTTAATGGAGAAGACAAAATAGGATGAAAAACGGCAAAACTGTTGCTATATAGCAGTTCTCCTTTTAAATAGTGGATTGCTGGAATAGCTGTGCATCCACAGCTATAGAATCAGCCAGCAAAGTGAAATCATGAACTTCTTAAGAGAGTTCCATAAACAAACTGCTTGTATTTGGCAGCTGTAATGTGGTAATAGAAGCAAGGAATAAGAGCAGCTATGTTACTCACAGATAGGCTGGATGTCGGTTTTGATATTGCGATGAGAGTGTTCGCAGAGGCGATTGTGCCACTCGCAGGTCAGTTGTTGGTGAGCATTCAAAGGGAGTCTAAGGTCTAATGACTCAACCTTAATAAAGTTCCAGATTTTGTGCACTCTTTATCCGACCAAGGGAGTCTGTGTTTTAAGCAATGCCGCCGTCGATCATCAGATAGATCGTATGGTGTGCTTGTCTGGAGATGCAGATTCTCTGTGTGATTAGAGAGAGGCTCCGTAGAGCTGGAAACAGTCGCCAGAAAGTTTTAAATGTACATAGTCAATTGCCGGTTAAAAAAAAATAATAATTAGTCTTCACAGCCAGTATTCCTCCAAATATGAGATCCAAATGGCAATAGAGGTTGCTCTTACGCGTTTCTCCAAACGAGGTTTCATCAGAGAGCTAGAATGTGAACAGTGGGCGGATGTTGTTAAATACCCATTGTTACAGGTATTTAGTGAACTTTACTAACGAGCTTTGTGAGTTCACGTTAAGAACCTTATTATTGGCAGTTGCGTACTTTTTAGGCTAATAACAGAAATTACAGTAATCATTTTACATGATAATTCATCTTAAACTAATGATAAAAGAATGTAAATAAAAATAGATATGAATAAAGATAATAAATATAAGATTAATAAAAAATTAGAATTGTTAATAGATAGCAATTGAGGACATGCACGTGGATGTATATATAATATATAAAAATAAGTTGTTAGTACATACTATATGTGTTCAACTATCAAAACAATTATGGAAATATGTGAACTATTAAATAGATACCCGTCTAGAGTAATGACAGTATTACATTAAAATGTAGATATACATGAGGATATACATGTGCATGTATCTACATTTTAATGTAATACTGTCATTACTCTAGACGGGTATCTATTTAATAGTTCACATATTTCCATAATTGTTTTGATAGTTGAACACATATAGTATGTACTAACAACTTATTTTTATATATTATATATACATCCACGTGCATGTCCTCAATTGCTATCTATTAACAATTCTAATTTTTTATTAATCTTATATTTATTATCTTTATTCATATCTATTTTTATTTATATTCTTTTATCATTAGTTTAAGATGAATTATCATGTAAAATGATTACTGTAATTTCTGTTATTAGCCTAAAAACTACGCAACTGCCAATAATAAGGTTCTTAACGTGAACTCACAAAGCTCGTTAGTAAAGTTCACTAAATACCTGTAACAATGGGTATTTAACAACATCCGCCCACTGTTCACATTCTAGCTCTCTGATGAAACCTCGTTTGGAGAAACGCGTAAGAGCAACCTCTATTGCCATTTGGATCTCATATTTGGAGGAATACTGGCTGTGAAGACTAATTATTATTTTTTTTTAACCGGCAATTGACTATGTACATTTAAAACTTTCTGGCGACTGTTTCCAGCTCTACGGAGCCTCTCTCTAATCACACAGAGAATCTGCATCTCCAGACAAGCACACCATACGATCTATCTGATGATCGACGGCGGCATTGCTTAAAACACAGACTCCCTTGGTCGGATAAAGAGTGCACAAAATCTGGATCTTTATTAAGGTTGAGTCATTAGACCTTAGACTCCCTTTGAATGCTCACCAACAACTGACCTGCGAGTGGCATAATTGCCTCTGTGAACACTTTCATCGCTACATCAAAACCGACATCCAGCCTATCTGTGAGTAACATAGCTGCTCTTATTCCTTGCTTCTATTACCACATTACAGCTGCCAAATACAAGCAGTTTGTTTATGGAACTCTCTTAAGAAGTTCATGATTTCACTTTGCTGGCTGATTCTATAGCTGTGGATGCACAGCTATTCCAGCAATCCACTATTTAAAAGGAGAACTGCTATATAGCAACAGTTTTGCTGTTTTTCATCCTATTTTGTCTTCTCCATTAAGAACTACCTCGGATTTGAGCCAATGATTCATTGCTTTTAGACATTGTCTATTTGAGATACAATTTGATTGCCTTGTGACATAACTTTGTATCCATTTATTTATGTCCTGAAAGTATTGCAATAGATTATTTATTGATACATTTTATATTGTTATTTTTTATGGGGTTTAATAAATTAGATACTACATATATATCCTCTTCTAGCGCTTCCATATTTCTTCACTTTATCGTTTATTTGGGATTAGTCACCCCTAGGCAGCAGCTGGAGGATCATATTAGTAGTTCACATTTGTGAGACCCAATTTGGAGCGCTGTTGAATTTTCAAGTAGAATATAACAACGGATTGTCGTTCACGTCAGGTGGAATATCGGTTGTTTGGTATGTAGCAAAGCTGTTAGTTGGATATCTGGAATAAAGGCCTGATCTAGGGTGGTGTTGGTATAAATATTTGTGTTATTAATCCAGTCAATAGCGTATCGCTGCTAGGTTATATTCTTTGATATTTGGTAGATGGATAACCCCTCTCTTTCAAGGTTGTTGCAATTTGTATAAGGAGGCTCTCGGTCTCGGTCATATAAAAGATTAAAAAGCCTTATTCTGCTTTTTAATATCTTGGGACCAGATTCAGAGCCCTGCACATCTTCCGTGCGTGGTGGGGTCTGTAAGTATGCGAGAGAGGGGAGTGCTTACCTCCTGCCATTCCCCTCTCTCGTGCAGGCTTTATGGCAGCTTTATACTATACGTCTGAGTCTCCTCTTTTCATTGGTGCTTCAGTGGATCAAGGGGGGGAAACCTTGGTGGTTCAGGGAGATCGCAAAGAATAAAAAAAAAAAAGCATTAAGGAATTGGCTTGATTCCTTATGCCACTCCTGCATACGGCCCATGTGCAGCATTTTAACAGTATCGTCGGTGCTTCATATACGAATGAAGCGCCGACTTTTTTAGAAATCTGGGGAGGGAAGTGTCCAGGCTCGCTGCGATGATAAGCGAGCCTAGATCACTATCGCTCTCCAGATTTATATGATGTATATAAATAGAGCCCTATATCACTTTTTCTGTGCAGAGGCCTGGAAAACATGGACTGTTAGTGGTCCCTGAGGACCAGGGTTAAGAAACACTGATCTAAAGGAAAGTGGCAATTATAAATGAAAAGGACTGCGTGTAACGTTCCTTTTATTAGTCAGTGGTGCACTCAGGGGGGTTTCTGGGTAACCCAAAAAAACAGAGGCAGTTGAAGCACAGCGATCAGGACTCTGCACACGGCTCTGAAGATTGGTTATAACGCATTGGGGTGTGGGTCAGTGGCAAAAACGGACGGTTTATACCAGCCATTTTCAAATTGGCTCCCGAAGACGAATCTGCAGCGTCGAGATACCCTACCCCAATCCTTATCCTAATTCTCACCCTAACCCTTCCATTACACTAACCGTAACACTCCCCTTCCATTACCCTAACAATCTCTGCCCCGCAGCCTGACCCTGAGACTCCTTTCCCCGCAACCTGACCCTAAGTGTTCCCTTCCCACAGCCTGGCCCTTAGACCCCCCATAACTCCTTATAGACTCCCCTATAATACTTACCTGTCCTGTCCGTTACGACAGGTCTGCGGCTGTGCGATGGGTCTTTGGTGGCGGTTTTCCAAATGTATGAATCAAATGATCAAATGATCAAAATTTGCTTTCGGCTGTCTCTATTTCGGAAACAGTATTTTCATACCAGTGGAGTGACACGTGTATGAGTTGTCACACTGCCGTCTGGCCAGCAGAGGTAGCTGCTGCAAGATAAGTGATGCGTGTAAAGACCGGTAACATGCTATCTCTAGACTCCTAGTATTTCCCACACGTTACATTATATTATATATATTATGTTAAGGGTCTGGCGATGGCACAGTATAGAGATCTCCTAAATAAAAAGTAGGCAGCCCTGATGTAGACCTGCCGGGGGAGCAGGGAGGCAAATTTCAATTGTGTAAACAAAATTAGAGGTGAGAAGTGAAGTTTTCTAGTTCAACTCTAATTAGAGATAAATCAAATCCATGCAGTATTTGAGTCCTATGTTCAAAGCCAAAATGTTTCATTTATTTGCACCCGTCACATTGTAATATCATTATTTGTACCTCTTTTTGCTCATAAACTGGCCAAACACTGGAGCAGACCTGGCCAACCTGTAGTGAGACTATGAATCCCAGTATGCTTTAGCTGCCTAGGCATAGCTGGTACCTGACAAAGCATGCTGGGATTTATAGTTTTACAACACCTAAAAAGCCACAGGCTGGCCAAGCTTACACTAGGGTGGTTATTGGTCCAATTACTGGTGATCATTATTGAGTCAGCCAATCAGCTGCATAGGCCTCCTGTTATTCTCAGTAGCTTCAATTATTGGTCACAGCAGGAATTCAGCCAGGATTATTGATCCCAGCAGGAATGGTGAGTAGCACCGATATTGGGACCTTTCCTTAGTGAAATATAATCCTGTTTATCATGTCACTTCCTGCCATCACCGATAGTCCTTGTAATGTAGGGCCAGCTTAACACTCATTCACTTGTTCAGCTCCTTTAGGTTTTATGCATTTCCACAACAAAAAGATATGTTGCACAGGCAAGATTAAGCACATTCTGTCCTGCGTTTTATGTCTTTACTGCGAGACATGCTCTGGTGTCCTATGGAGACATCTGACATCATTTAAGAAAGAGCACTGGAGACACCAGTGTCTGAAAAGACTAGCATACAAGGAACCTCTCTGTATACACACAGCAGCTGAGATCAACAATGAGGCACCATATCATAAATTGTGTAGACATTTATGGCATTTGTTGTGACTGCTGCAGATTTGGCATTTTCTAGAGAAGATTTATTTTTTTTCCAATTGTGGACACCCTGTCTAATATATCCCAGGATTTCTCCCTCCCCCCGGAAGGTCTCAGAGGGGGGGATTTGGGGTCCTCAATCTTGTTGCGGAAGATTTGCCAACTATCCTGGGATTTATACCCGTTGGAGACTAGAAGGTTGGAGACCAGCCATAGGTCATGTCTAAGTCCAGAGGCCAGATTTACTTAGCTGCGGGAAAGAAAAAGTGGAGATGTGGCCCATAGCAACCAATCAGATTCTAGCTGACCTGGCATTTTCTAGTATGTAACAGGAAAGTGAGAGCTAGAATCTGATTGGTTGCTATGGGCAACATCTTCACTTTTACTTCCCTGCAGCTTAGTAAATCTGGCTCCAGGTGGCTAACAGTCCACAGAATATTTCAAACCATTGGGCTAGCATTTTGTACAATAATGCAATACAAAGATTATGGAACTGCTGCTTGAGCATTTTGTTGGTACGGCATAATTATTGTAGATATTAATACCAATTTTTTTTTAACTGCATTTTTTTGGGATGTAGTTTTAGTGCATTCCCTTTGAAGGTTGTAGAAACAACTCTTTGTAGTAATTTCCTAGACAGGTCTAATCAATCTCTTACGCATAATATCAATCCTAAATAAAAATGTCTATACTTATACTGAAATATAGGTGTATTATGATTTCCCACTCTACCCATTTTAGTAATGCTTACCAATGAAGTCTAATAATAGCATAACAATTTAGATTGATTACCCTTTACATACATAATAGCAGTCATTTACTCTAATAGCATAATGCCTACCAATAGTTACGTTACTTAATGAACTGCTGAGCAGATCCAGCAGTGAAGTAAGGGAGTCACGCTACATGCTGAGGTTAGATGACTGCTAAAGATTTAGGGGGGTTACTAAATAGAACTTCTAGGGCCAGATTTACTAAGCTGCGGAAAAAGAAGTGGAGATATTGCCCATAGCGACCAATTAGATTCTAGCTGATATAGGCCCGGATTCGGAGCTGCGCCTCCGTCTTTTTTTTTTCAGGCGGATGCGCAGCAAAAATGAGCACTGAGCATGCTCAGTTTGGGAGTGTACACAGAAAGATGGGCATAAGTGTACCCATCCGTCTGCATGTGCATCCGACAGCCCTGCGCCTGTGGAACTGGGAGATCCACAATATTTAATTTAAATACCCCGTGCAGGGCTGTCCGGTGGCTGCTTAACAAGCCTTACGCTTACACATCCCTGGGATGGTGTAAGAATAAGGAGCAGCTCACCGAAGCTGTAAAAAAAAGTTAACTAGTATAAAAAAAAAAATCAGTACACAGTGTTAAAAGAAATATAATCAAAAACATTATACATAAATAACCCCCCCCCCACGAATACCGGCCCGACAGGGCATGCTGATGCTTGTAGAACTACAAGCACCAGCATACCCATGGATGCCAGGGCATGCTNACTGCATTTCTTTTGGATGTAGTTTTAGTGCATTCCCTTTAAAAGGATCACACTAATCCACTAATCATAGCCACCATTCACAGTATGCATTACAGTGTACTACAGGCAAGTATGCTATGTACTAGAAGCTTGTGTCATCATTTGAGCATTGGGCTCCCACCGCTCTCTGTCTTTGGGTGGTCTGCCTGGTCAACAGATAAGAGACACATTATTCTGAAATCTCAGAAGTGGAAGACAAAGCTATCCACTTATCATCTTCATGTGAGTGCTTGGCTACTGGAATACATGGACCTCACACAATGAATGGCTTGTGTCAGCCTAAAGAGAGTGTTATACTGTGTGGAACAACATATGTGCTCCACATTATACAGTGGTCCCCAGAATATAGGTTCTTTCTTAACAATCTGGTTTCATACTACAGTGTTCACCAACAAATAGACTCTGGATTAAGCAGTGGTTTTAAGAAATGAAGCTATGCATTGTGTTACAGCGACCAGAATAAAGCAGGGTTGCCGACATACTATTTGTTCCCTCTGAGAGGTCTGGGAGGAAAGAAATAGTACTCCTCATGTGCCACCAGCCACCCCCCCCCAGTATTCCCATAATGGGACACCAGTCCCCCCCATAATATTTTTTCTAACTTACCTGAGTCTTCCTCCGCGGCGCTCTTCTCCTCCGGCAGGCAGCTCATACAGGAAGTTCCTGACATCAGTCGCTCTATGTAACTGCCACGGCAGCTCATGCAGGAACCTCCTGTATGAGCTGCCTGACGGTCTTCATAGCGTTGCATCCGACGCCTATGGCAGCGGGGGATAGGAGGGGAGCGCCTCTCTGGCATGGCATCACCACTCCCCGCTTACCCCACTTACTGTGTTCCGCCGGCCCTGCCTGAGCCCCTCCCCTGCCCAGCAAAACTGTTATTTATAGAGATCCTGGGGGTGGGAGGGGCTTGATGACATCATCCAGTTTTGCCCAATCCGTAGTAACACTAGGAGAATCTCACTTGCGGGAGATTTGTCTGCTCTCCCCAGCTACTGGGGGGAAAAAAACAAATTTCAAGAGTCTCCCGGATGTTCCGGGAGAGTAAGAAAAATTGGAATAAAAGCTATTGTTATATGGAGAGCTGACTGAATATATTGCTCTATATTTACTATGTTGTGGACATATAGATAAGTAAATTCATATACTAAACATATTAATAAAATAAGTATCCACAATCAAAAATACAATAACATTATTGAAATAATACTGATATATAGAGTGTATCCAGATGTGCCAAAGAAAAATTTATAATACTTGGGGGAAGAACAGTTCTGATTTGTCAAACTTTGAGCCATAGGAGCAGATCCAGACCTCTGGTGCCGCAGCGCTTGCCGCTGGATCCTACCTCCTGTGTGTGAGGAGAGGCCACACCCACTCTCACAGGACATTAGGGGGCAGCGTGTGGTCTTCCAGAACACTGTAGTGCTCAGCACTCATACATAGAGGGGCGAGTGCTGTTGCTTGCTTATAGTGCAGACTGAGCAACTACCATGGGCCCTTCCTCTGCTCCAGGCCCCGTAGCAGCCTTCCCCTGTAGTTCCCCCCTCCTCTAGGTCTTCATCCTGGTCACATCTCTAAACAACGTATAGAGCAGTATATTCCTAGTCCCCAGCTATAGAGACCATTAAACATACCTATTAGTCATTGTTAAACAGGGGCACTTATACAACATGCTACAAAATAACATACCCTCCAACTATTCAGCCGGTACAATACCATTTTTTTTAATGGTCTGTACCGGCTAAAAGGGCTTTGTAATGGGTTCTGGCCCGGAAATTCCCTTCCCCCTGAACTCACCTTCCAGTCCTGTTGCATCTGATCACTATAGTAGAGCTGCGGGGACAGACTCCTATAGCTCTGCTACAGTGACAAGATGCTCACCTGTGTATTCTTTGCTCATATGATTAGATTTTACACCTTATCATACATGCAATAAGAGAGAAGGAAAGTCACGCCCCGTCGGTGGGCCAAGCCACTCCCCCTTCCCTTGGACACGCCCTCTAGGTGTACCGGTTTTCAGTAAAGAAATGTTGGGGGGTATGGAATAATTAGAGATGTAAGGGAGGCACAGGCCATAGACATCTTTTTATCTCATTCCATCACATCTGTAAACAATATAAGTCTTTCTATTGGGCAGTAATTGGAAGAATTGCGCATGCAGGAAGTCACACTACGTTTACACAGGAAATGGCTCTTGACCTCCCCAATCCTTATTCCAGAGTTGTGACTCTCAGTAATGGCCCATTTCCTGTCTGTAAGCTCCTAATAGTTTTAAGTAACTGAATTTAACAAAATCCACATCTCAATCTGATACTTTCAATGGTCACAGTTATTACCAAATAAAACACTATGGCTATGACTGTGGATTAGATCCAAGGAATTATAAGGAAAAGGACGACGACATTAAATATCTCTTTGAATAAATTAACCTATAATTTTTGTTATATATTTTCTGCAAAATACTTAACTGCTCATTATTAATTAAGATAATTNGTAATATGAAAACAAGAGCTAATAGAATTTATTTTTAAATGATTTCCCAGCATACAGATCATCTACAAGGACAATATTTCAGTATAGAGACTTTAAATTCAGTTATTTCTATATCAGCAATAAAACAAAATGCAAAAATAAAAAAATAAAAAATGCAGCTAGTCCCAGTGGTATCAGAGACCAGACTTACGTTTAGGAATAGCAGACCTTGGGTTTAGGACCGGCATAGGCTAAATTATTCCCAGCAGAGCTTACAAATCCAATTTTTTTATTTTCATTTTGTCAGCAAATTCATCTGATGTGTAAACTGGAAATGAAAAAATGAATGGGGCTAATAACCTCTAATAATACACAAACTTTTTCAAAACTTAGGCTTCAGACCAGGCCAGGGCCTAGAGTTTTATATCTCTTCCCCTTTCCACTCAGGACACCTGATTGCCCCCCCCCAAATAAACATTGGTTGCCTAATTAATTCTTTAAAATGGCTTAAAATATTGACTTCAATTAACCTCTTAGAGGCAACATAGAAAAAGAAATAGGTCCGGATTCACAGTTACGTAGTTTTCATCTTACATACGTTGTAATTGAGCTACTACGCATGAGTATTAGCTTATTAACGCTATCTACATATCATTTATGTATGTACAGAAATGGTACGTAGATAGCATAAATAAGTTACTAGTAGCTCAATCCCCCCAGTCCCCCCCCCCCCCCAATAAACATTGGTTGCCTAATTAATTCTTAAAAATGGCTTAAAATATTGACCTGAATCAACCTCTTCAGGCAACATAGAAAAAGAAATAGGTCCGGATTCACAGTTACGTAGCTTTCATCTTACGTACGTTGTAATTGAGCTACTACGCATGAGTATTAGCTTATTAACACTATCTACATACCATTTATGTATGTACAGAAATAGTACGTAGATAGCATAAATAAGTTACTAGTAGCTCAATTCTTAAAACAACGTACGTAAGACGAAAACTAAGCAACTGTGAATCTAGACTATAATGAATGTTTATAGAAATCTCGGTTTATTGTGTCTTTTTATACTTCCATCACTCCTGAAACATAATACCCTTACTGGTTGGTTAGGAAACCATGTGACAACTTACTAAGAATAACTACTTGCCATTATCTAACTCATTCCTCCACCAAATGTTCCGCATTGAATGACTTCCATATGAAAGGCATTAGACTTATAGAAGTGCAAATAGTGGTCAGATTGCATTTCAATACCTTTAAGCTCTTCATTTCCAGATGAATGCAGTGACTTCAATGACATATTATGGAAATCCTGAGATGTATGCCCCAAGCTTGGTATCAAATACAACACACAAAGTGTTGGAGCAGAATGATATGAAAAGGACATGTATTCCCAAGACGATAATAAGATCATAAAATAAGATTGTTTTTAAGGTAAAAGGTATAATAAACACCATACCCTCCAACATTTTTTTATGGAAAATAGGTACACCTGGGGATGTGTCTGTGAATGGGGTGTGGCTTGTCCTGTGAAGGGGATTGGCTTTAATCTGTTCTCATCGGAGAGGGTCTGGTCCCATTAGCAAAGCTGTAGGAGTCTTTCCCCGCAGCTCCGCTATAATGATCAGATGCTGCAGG
>WWET01000874.1:374263-387702 GCA_011038615.1 Limnodynastes dumerilii | reverse complement strand
CTTATACCCCTTTCACATCACCAACTGTGAAAAACCCGGGTCGAAGAACCCGGGTTTTTCCGGGAGGAGAAATACCGGGTTTTTAAAAAGAACACCTTTTAAGCACTTAAAAACCCGGGAAATTCCCGGGTCAGAGCCTTTCACATCACCAAAGTAATTTCCCGTGTCTGCCCTGTATACCAACTGTCAATCATTCTTGAAAGGACCTACTATTGGCTGCTTCATATGATGTAATTTAAAGGGGACTTTGCAGTTGCACACAATGATGATGTCAGTACATGGTGGCCATTTTAACTGCATTATTTCCACAATGGCTAACGATCTAGTTGTTTCTAGTTCTGATACCATGGCTTTGTGGATGCTTCTGTTGTTTCAGACAGCAAATGACACTCTTGAACAGTTGGTTAAATTGTGTCAGTTGGTACATGCTGTCATGGTGACAAAGCGTGTGCAATTCATGATGGAGTTGCGGAATACACGGCATCAGTATATGCGACGGAGAAGGGCATACATTAAGGCCACTCAGATGTCTGTTCTCAGGTACACCACCATCAGTAACCGGAGCATGTGGTCCCGAAAGCACAATCATGCTGAATCTTTCTGGGAGACAGTGGAAGCCTATGAGGAGGATCAGTGGATTGCGCACTTTCGGATGTCTCGTGGGACCTTTCAGTATTTGCTTGATCAAATCTCCCCAGTGCTGACCAGAAAGACCACACCATTCCGGACCCCAATTCCACCATGGAGGAGGCTAGCCATAGTGTTATGGTGGTATGCAACCCCTGGTGAATATCGCACGATGTCCTGTATGTTCGGTGTTGGGATTTCCACCATCTGCAATCTGGTGCGAGAGGTGACGGAGGCTCTACTGCAAGTACTGTATAAACGGTTCATCTCCTTACCTGAAGGACAGCGTCTTGATGACACAGTAGCCGGCTTTCTCAAACGTGGCTATCCGCAGTGTGCTGGTGCGATAGATGGAACACACATCCCCATCTTGGCCCCTTTTCAAAATGCAGCGGATTACCACAACCGAAAAGGCTGGCATTCTATTGTACTACAGGCTGTTGTGGACCACAACTATTGGTAAGAATGTACACGGGAGTATTGATATGGTAGAAGAGAGGGGGATATGGTTGAAGTGTTATAAGCTGGTACAGGAAGGAGAGGGGGATAAGATATACCCAGGTACAGGAGATAGAGGGGGATATAATTTGCTATGTGCATGTAAATTATGTGTGCTATTACAGAATGCGTCATATTTTCAGCTTCACAGATGTGTTTGTTGGATGGCCTGGACGGTCTCATGATGCCAGAGTGTTGACCAATTCTGACATTTACAACCTGGCCGAGGATGTTCGTGGAGGCTACTTGGGCCTGATCCTGAGCTATGGCCGCCGTCGCTAGTACAGCGGCCGTAACTCTAATGCGCATGCGCCGGGCAGATGTTGCCCGGCGTTACTATGGAAACGCCCGATCTACGATCGGGAGTCCATAGTAGCGGCGTTGGGATGCTGTAGGGGACGTCCTCCAGCGTCCCAACGCTCACGTTACTCCTGGAGGGCGGGGGGAGGTAAGTAAATTAGGCTAGGGGGGCGGGCTAGGCGGCCATACGCTCCTGTGTGAGCGTATGGCCCCTTCCTTACGCCGGGCGAAGCTAGGGTAGCCTTCACCCGGCGTAAGGAAGGGGCCATATGCCCGCACAGGGGGAGTGCCAGGGGGGAGTCTGTAACGTAACGCTGAGCGTTAGCACGCTCAGCGCTACATCGTTGATCTGGATCAGGCCCATAGGAGCTAAGATGCTAAGTGGGAGGAACAAAGGAGAAGGAAGGGGCCATACGCCCGCACAGGGGGAGTGCCAGGGGGGAGTCAGCGATGTAACGCTGAGCGTTAGCACGCTCAGCGCTACATCGTTGATCTGGATCAGGCCCATAGGAGCTAAGATGCTAAGTGGGAGGAAATGAACAAAGGAGATACAGGGTTGAAGATGGGGAGGGCAGGTAAGCTTAGGTGAAGGAAGGGTAGGCTAGCCTGAAGAAGTGGTTTTGAGGGAGCGTTTGAAGGATTGGAGGGTGTTAGATTGTCTGATAGGTTGTGGTAGGTTGTTCTAATGTAGAGGCCTTCCAGCTTTTTCCATACAAGTAATATGGTTTCCAGATTTTATAATGTATTTAATATGGTTTCCAGCTTTTGCGATAAATTTGATTTCTAGCTTTTTCAATATATTTAAAATGTATCTGACTTTTACCCACACTCCTTTTTAAGTTCAAAGTTAAGGTCACAATTTCTGTCTGCACGGGGTAATACCATACCTTACCTTTACCTTAAAACTGACTAATAAAGATAATATAAATGTTTTGGGTCAGCCAGGTGCTTGTTCCACCACAAGGAAAAGTTGGAATGAAATTCACGCTTTTCTTTGCTTAAATACTGCATGAACAATAGTGAATATGGAAGGGAAATGTAGGTGGTTAGAGGGAGGTGCTAATTATGCCCTCTATAGTACTGGCCATGCCCACGCTCAGCCGTCACTGGTCATGCCCACTTCAATGGGGCCTTGATTATTTTCAGCCCTAGGCCCACATGGCCATTAATTTGGCCCTGACCGTGCTACCTGAGCTGTGGCGGCTTGTGCCTAGATTTACTAATCTGTGGAAAAGGAAAAGTGGCCCAGATGTTGCCCATAGCAACCAATCAGATTCTAGCTCTCACTTTCCTATTACATACTATAGAATATCAGCTAGAATCTGATTGGCTGCTATCGGCAACATCTCATTTCTTTTTTAGTAAATATGGCCTCAAGTGTTTTGAAGCTACAACTTCCAGCATGCTCCAACAGCCTGGGTCTAGCGTGTGGGGTGGGTCCACTCGCCATGTATATGAGATCCGTAAGCGCTTGGCTAATCGCTTGCGTACTATCCAGCATTACGTAAATGGGTCTTCCGCATCAGAACTTTTAAGGTAGAGTTCGGGATGTGGAAGGGCCGTGCGGGCAGTGGGTGTGCACCTGGTCTAGTATGACTGAAATATACCACTGGTCAGACTTCCTTGCACAATCGGACCTCCGAGACTTATACCTAGCCTTAAATTTCCAACTGGTGCAAACTTAAAATGGCGGCGTGGTGTGTCGGAAGTCTGGATAGGTACGCAGTCATTAGCACACCTCTACTGTATATTACAATACTAAGTCCCACCCACTTGCAAGCGCAACCACACCCACATGTCGTAAGTTTTTCTGAATGGAGCAGCTTGCGCTCAGGTGTTCAGGTCGCACAAGTGTACAGTTGAACAGAAAAAAATCTCATTGGCCTGCTCCAGAATGAATAAATCCTACTGACTTACGTAGGCTACATACGGAAATCAGCGTTCTGTACGTGGGCTACTGCCCTGTTCTCCTGTGTGCGGTATGAAATCACGTTTGTTGTGGACACTACTTACGGAATCTGCTATTACATCAGCATCAGGTCCAATGCTATAAAATCTGCGTGGGTGAAAATGTGCTGCGATCAGTTAGCAGCCACAATCCGATTGAAACACACAGACGACGGGGTAAATATGGAAGTGTGTGTCTGGTCCAATGTGTGCAATGAGAGACGAATGTGTGACAAAAACTTGCAAAGTCTGTGTTTAGTTTCAGATCGTTTTTTTTTTTAAACATTAATTTTAATTATGCGAAAGATGAGAATAATAACTACATCTATAGAGGATGTTCTGGAGCCTCAGGCTCCTCTAATATCTGGTATAAAGAACGTCTGGCCGGCCTCAGTGCTGCAAGCTTTACATCTATCAAAAAATTCCAACAGAGACACAGCACGAATCACGGCCACCCCTGTGTCTCTAATCATCTCCGGAGCGTAATCAAATACAAAGTGCCATATTGCTGACTGATATTGTGTGTGTACTGTGTAAACAAGTTTCGGATGGAAGTTCACTCCCCTACAGATAACAAATGCATTTATTTGCATAATACAGGGATATAACTACAGGAGGTGCAAGGAGTGTGACTGCTATGGGGCCCTGGAACAGAGAGGGGCCCTTGGTAGCTGCTCCCCCTGTACTGTAAGCAAGCTATCAGAGGCTGACAGGTTAAAACAGCGCTCGGCACTCCATGTATGAGATTAAAAGCACAACTCGATTCACCAACGCTGGAGACAGGAATAAGACCTGATAATCCGGCTATGGTGATTGACTAGAGTGAGGTTTAAGTAGCGGAGAATATTCAGCACCTTTGATGTCGATGATCATCATAACAAGGATTTGATCACTTAAGCCTCAGTCTTCAAATAGGGTCGAAATATATTGAGGGACCTGGAAAACATAATTAGAGGAGTTGGAAGGAGAAGGCATGGGGTCAAAGTCAATGTTTAGGATACTGGAACGTGAAATGAGAGAAGAGAAGTGAAAAGAGCTGAGCTACAAAATGTAATTAGAATGGTTGGAGAAAACAAATGGAGCAGCTACATATACACAGTAAATTGGAGGAGCTGGGGATACAAGTGGGGGAGTTAGAGAGGTATTTGGGTACTTAGCTGAAGACATAAATTGGGGGGATAGAGAGTACAAGGGGGGAGACTCCTGAAAATTGGGCAGTTCTTCCGGTAACCCGGGAGAGCCTGCAGATCTCCCGCAAGGGACTTGACTTGACTTGGTTTCCATGAAACCACGGCCTCAAGTCCTGCCCCCCTGCCTGGCAACACTAGTATCCTAGTGTTGCAAGAAACAGGGAGGGACTTGATGACACAAATTGCATCATCAAGCCCCACCCCCATCCCTATTAAATCCCAAAGGGTAATTAATAGAAAAGGGGCGGGGTTTAATGACACAATTTGCATGAATCACACAGTTAAGCCCCGCCCCTTGCATGCATCTATTGTTTCCCTCCAGGACCTCCAGGAGGGAAGCTTTTAAAAGTCTGCAACCCTGATTAACAATATGATGAGTTCCTTTCTGCCAGAGGTCAATCACAGAGCTCCTTGAAATCTTTTTATTTCTTTATAAAATCCATGAAATGATACCACCAACGATAAGTATGACGATTCAGCGCAAACATGGACATGATTTACTGGCAAGATCTGTGATTTTCATCGACCCATCATCCTCTATGCCACAAAGGCCAGGAAGTAGATGCAGATTTATTGGACAGACGGTCAGGTCTGTATACGCTCTTCACATTTGAAACAACCCTGTGACCTCACTGATTGGTGAAACTAGGACATTTTAAAAATTAAATTAAACTACGTGATGTGCTTGAAAGCATAAGACATGATCATGGAAGCATACACACTACACATACACAATCACTGTCTGAAAATGATGTGGGGCCGGATTTGTAATACCGTACGACACCTGACTTCCACAATCTGCTTGCAGGAGTCGGGGGGTTTTCTGGCAGCATGCATGTGTGTGACGGATGTTACGATACAGATCCCCAGGTGAGGTGGGTTTAATTACTTCTGTGCGGATTAGCAGTCATACAGACCACCGATCCGTACAAGAGACTTAAGTTAGGGTGATGCCAGGGAATTCAGTCACCGCTGAGAAAATGCTGTTTCCGAAATAGAGACAGCCAAAAGCTAATTTTTGTCTGTCTCTATTTAGAAAATGGCGCTAATTAGAAGACTTTATTAATGAATGGGTAATTATGCTGATTTGCACACTTACCTATTCATTCGGAAACTGCCCTTGCAGACCTGTCGCACTGCCAAAGAGCCGCCGGACAGGAGAGTAATACAGGGGGGTCTATGGGGAGTTTCAGGGTCAGGCTGCGAGGATGGGAGTCTTAGGGTTAGGCTGCGTGAAAGGGGAGGGTTAGGGTTAGGATTAGTGTAAGGGTTGGGGTTACATTAATACTGACCATTATGGCGACCAACACCCAATGGCCATAATTACACAACAGAGGGGAGTTCACTCCCCTCTTCCTTGTGGACTGCCAGACCTCCATGCACACAGAGGTGAAGGGAAGGGAGTCTTAGGGTTGGGCTGTGGGGAAGGGAGTTTTAGGGTCAGGCTGTGGGGTGGGTAGAAAATGGCGCTAATTAGAAGACTTTATTAATGAATGGGTAATTATGCTGATTTGCACACTTACCTATTCATTCGGAAACTGCCGTTGCAGACCTGTCGCACTGCCAAAGAGCCGCCGGACAGGTGAGTATTACAGGGGGGTCTATGGGGAGTTTCAGGGTCAGGCTGCGTGGATGGGAGTCTTAGGGTTAGGCTGCGTGAAAGGGGAGGGTTAGGGTCAGGCTGTAGGGAAGGGAGTCTTAGGGTCAGGCTGTAGGGAAGGGAGTCTTAGGGTTAGGCTATAGGAAAAGGAGTCTTAGGGTCCAGCTGCAGATTTGTCCTGGGGATCTTTGATTGCTTGTCCTCGGCAGGGCAGGAGCAATCGAATGCAGAGGCAATTCAGAAACGGACGTTCTGACTGCAGACCCACACCAGAATAAGCAGAAGATATCTACTATTACCAGTATGATCCTTCAGCATTCTAATGTGCAATATAAAGTCTACTGATGCCCCTCATAGACTGGAAGTGTTTGTCCTCTGGGAAATTTCATACATGGCCATAACCTAGAGGATGAAATAGGCGTTTGGTCATTAATCTGGATGTTGAACTGAATAAGAAATGAAGCAGGCAGCCCAAGAAACATACATGGAACTCTAGATAATCCAGGGAGTCAATGCAGCACAGCAACACAGAGGGAGATGCTGAAATTCCAGTCACCATATACTTCAAAAGAGAGTGTCTGCTGTGAGCATATTGGAGGAAAGCAAGCCCCCACCTCGTCTGCTTCCTGGCTCTGAAGTTTGGAGAAGGGGAATCCTGCCTTTTTAGTGTTTACATTATTGCCAGAAGTTTAAGCTTGTTTGACAGAAGCAGGTCCTGATGGGGGTCAGTTAGTGACAGACTGTGTGCATTCCAATGGGCCCAATCAAAACATTTTGGCAGGTGATGAGTTTGAGTCATGTTGGACGTCTGTAGAGTGTGGTGAACGGGAGCTGTGGGGGTTCCCTGTATTTGGTAATGGATCACCAGCTGCTGGATGCAGAAGAATTGGCAGATAAGAAACTGTTTACATGTTTCATTGGTCGCATTTAGAGAATATTACTACAAAGTCTAATACCATATATATTAATTATGGGAACAGTGTGAAAGAAATGTAACTGAAAGATGTTCCAATAATAGGTAGATGGCAGTAAAATCTATGATTATATTATTGCATGCGCAAAAGTTACAGTAATGAAAAATGTACAGCATTGAGTGTCCTTTTGTAGGAAAATAGGATTAATATATAATAAATGTATCATGTATATTTTATTTTTGAGGTTTTATTACAAAAATTTTGTATGTTACTAAAAAGTCCTCCTTTTCAACAAAAACAGTGTAAAATGTGTTGTTTTTCAGTTAAAATCAGTGGTGCAATTCCAATTTTTTCCACTGTTTCGTATTTTCCATGGTCAATCAGATTTTGTTAGCGCTACCCGTTCACTACGTAATTTGCCCTAATCAGAATTTAGGAAAACAAGGATGCCTCTAACAACTTCTGATAGGGGGTTGGGTTGGGTTGTGCTCACAAGTTGGTGGGGTTTGTGGAAGAGTGTTAGAAGGTCCATTGATGTGAGGGGATTGCTTAGCGCACAGATGTCTTAATTTCGCGGAAATGTGATTACGGATTCCTACACATCCGATAATTCCTGATCTGCATACGCACAAACTGTACTGCATTTGGTCCACTGTACATAACCCCTTCACCCCTTTCTGTCTGTGTCTGTACCCCCTTACCCGCACCCAGGCCTGGCAACAGAAATTTTGGGGCCCTGTACACTCATGTATCTGGGGGCCCCCATCACTCCTCAGTATTGCAAGGATCCCATTGAACCATTAGGCCCGTCACAGCTGTCCGCGCCACTTGGGAGAAGTTCAATGGCACCTGATCCAAAGCAAAGCATATAGCGCTGACCGGTGGAGTTATTCCTAATACATAAATTTTAAATTCCCAATAATAATAAATGAATATCATAAATAGATCACGCAAATGATGAAGATAGAGGTTATGATTTATGCAAGAGCCTCTCTCACAATGTAAATGTCACAAAATAATAGCAAACAAGATGTAAAATTTTTAATAAAAACATGAAAAAATAATTTAGTTTTTCTCACCGTACGTAGAAATCATTTAACACATACACAAAACCTCAGCATTGTTTTATGACCACATCCTAACGCACAAGTACGTGATTTTCTAGTTCACATCTTCAGCACTGAGAAGCGCGCAATTCAGATCTGAGGGCAACTCGAACTGTGGTGGGGAGTGTTGAGGGAGGTTAGGGTTGGAGGTACGCAGTCAGTGTACAGTTACGTAGCTTTGGTCTTTACGTACGTTGCTATGCACCAGTAAACATGTCCCTTCCCTGGAGATGAGCACAGCCCCTTCACAATGTCTGGGCAGACCCAGAATTTCCTGGGTCTACTCTGCTGGACATAAGAGGGGTTCTTCTTAAAAACCCGGCAAATAGTGGGTGCGGCGTTCTGAAAGCAGCATTAGTGTAAGATTTATAAGGCAATAAGCAAGCCTTGGTCACATTACCTTCTGTTGAAACGAGTCATTACCTAAGCCGTGAAATGCGTCAAGGTGGCTCCATTAGACCTATATGCATGACCGTGAGTCCTCTCCAATTTGGAAATTGAGGCATGTTTATAGGCATCTGAACAACGCTATTGCATGAACTTTTCACCACACGACACTTTGAGACTGTAGTCTCATTTATTGAAAAGCTTGGTTGCTCCATTACAATTAGTATATAGGAGGGAGGACACAGATTGCCAGCATACACCAGGATTAAAGAGCTGGATTTTCCAAGCCTGGTATCTTTTAAGATCTGACATATCGTCTGGTATTCATTCGTTCCAACCTAGCGCTATGGCCATAATCTGAGTGCTGTAATTGCTGGTGTGTGTGTTTACATCAGCTATTATACTGATATATTAGAATCGGAGCTCTTGCCCTGAGAGGGGTCATATTGGCACAATAACTTTTGTAACATTCTTTTGAATTGGATAAATAATCTGGAGTCTGTTCATCTAATTTGAATGATTTAAGAATCCTCTTATAACAACCATCCAGGCTACTAGCAGGAACTGCTACTCTACATGTAACATTTTCTTATTAGTAACTGGATACTTTTCACTTCAGAATTGGAACATACCAACATATTAACTGCACATGTTCCGGTGATTCTTGCCAAACTGTTGCCAGTTGTTGTTAATTAGTTTTACCTCTTGTGTCTCCTATTAGGAAGAAACTTTATTACATTATGGGGGCCTGATTCAGAGTTTGGGAGTAAAGCTGGCTATACACTAGAGAGATTATCAAAAATCGCATGAATTCACTGATAATCTTGACAATTTTTCCGCTAGAGTCTCTCATGGTATCGGCATCATACATTACATGTTTTTCATTCGATAATCTTCTGAAAGTTGAAAAACTGCGATTTTAGCTCTAGTTTTGTCATCATAAAAAATCGCTTTTGCCCATACACAGTCCAATTTTCTTTTTTAGTCGTACGATTTTCTGTTAAAATTAACATAAAGGGCAGTCGTTAACATGTGGGTTTTACTGGCGTAGACGTAGTCATATAACACTGACGTAGACGTAGTCATATAACTTCCTGTTGTAGCTAGCTCTTTGTTCTTTGATACAGTGATGGATGCAAATACAAGAGGTCTTGGAATATTCGTCCTTTCTATGGTTATTCTAACGCAGCAAAAAGAGAGAAAAAGGAGAAATATTCGTCGCCGTTGTAAATGTTGGGCGAAGGAATGGCTGAAGAAAAGGGAATCATTTTCTCATATTTCACTGTTACATGACGGTGCATCAAATTTCCCTGTTCACATCATAGTTCCTTCCAACAAATCCATGTTCCACAGCAGTAGATGATCAAGGGGGGACCTGCATATATAAGGTGTTATTTATGCATTGAAGGTTCATGACAGGAGACAGTTCATTTGCATAAACACGCCTCTACGTCAATATAAATTTATCGCCGAAGATTCGTAAATTATCGTTAAATGCCCATAAACTATGCGATTTAACACAAAATCTGGAGCTTTGGAACGATTTAAATCAAACGTCAAAAGATTATCCACCTTCTTGGACGATTATTGAAATATTCATCCAAAAAATCGTTACCATACACTAGAGCAATAATTCAGATCCTCACTCGATCGACCCGATAATCGCTCTAGTGTATGGCCAGCTTAAGGGTAAAAAAAAAGGTGCAAGTGTTCATCTGGGCTAAATCATTTTTAAAAGTAAGGGGTGTTAATTAATTTCTAATATTTTGCATGCAGGGAATATACTTTACATTTACACATAGAACTCAAATGCTGCATTGCTTTATGTTTAATCTATAAATTAGATTTGAGCTAAGAAACGTCACCTCTTAATTCTAATTCTAGTTTACAATTTAAATTTGCCTTCCCTTGAAATTCAACATGGTATTGCTCAGGTCTACACTTCCACACCTAAAAAAAGTGCATTTCATAGTCAGCATTTTAATTAGTTAATTTTATTATTATTAATGTTTTTATTTCTGTAATAATGGGTTGTTATGTTTCAACAAATTGATGATCTTTTTGGAGTGCAAGCAACATGTTTTATTTTTAGATATTTTTTCATTTTGGTTTAATCAAGATCAAGACTTTTGTAGTTTCTCTTGGCGTTAACTAGTATTTTTATTTGCTGACGGAATTAACCTTAGTGTGTGTGGGTATGTATGTGTTAGGGATGTACAGTATGTAGCTCCAATAGGCATTAGGGGCAGGGACTGATGTGAATGTCTAATGTTCTCTGTAAAGCACAGCAGACAATTTATGGTGCTAAATAAATAAGCGATAATAATAATGAAAGGAGTAGTTAATGCCCCTTGGCAACAAACAAGCCTTGGTCCCATTTGTATTAACCCGTCATCCCCCCCAAGCACTGAGTGTTGGTGGCATTCTTCCTTTAACACCCTGCCTCAGGTTTGCAGACTGAAAAGCACCCTTAGATTACTGCGAGGGGGCAGGATTTAATGACATGATTTATGCAAATCACGTCATTAATCCCTGTCCCTGTAAATCACTTGTGTAATCCCTAGTGTTAAAGGGGATGGGCGGGGCTTGAAGACATCATCAAGTCCCATCCATCCCTAGTAACTGTAGGGATTACAGTTGTGATTAATAGGGGGTTGTGGGTCAGTTGCGAACTCGAAGAGGCATTGCAATCGATCCACGGAGCACCGAAAGCTCCATGGTCATAAAAGTAGTAAAAAAATTGTCCCTTTCCCTAACCCTAACCCTCTCTTCTCACTACCTGACCCTCCCTTAATTGCAGCCTGACCATAAACAACCATTTCCTGCAGCCTGACCTTAACCCTCCCTTCCCTGCATCCTGACCCTAACCCTCCCTCCCCTGCAGCCTGATCCTAACCCTAACCACAACCCTAACCCTAACCCCGAAGATATAATTTACTTACCTGTTCCAGGTCCGACGATAGCAGCGGCGGAGGTGTGGCGGAGCGATATTGTGGTGCGGCGGAGGGATATCGCGCGTTGCGAAAATGAATGGGTGAAGTATGCCGAAGGCAGGCATACTCACGAAATTCATTAAAAAAGCATGAAATGGTAAGTATAGGAAAAAGGGACATCCGAAAAGAAAGCAGACTCAGACATGAAGCCGGAAATACAAGGCTCGAAAGATCCAAATTTTTAGTGAAAATGATGTTTTGCCCCGATTACAGATCCGAATTTGGTGGCCAGAACTGAGGCATGGCTCGGTTTGACTCGGATCGAATGTGTCAGATTTCACAGAATCCGAACCACTCCTCTCTATGCTCTATGTATTTTTTTTTTAGCCTATAGGGTACAGCAATGAAGTTTTTCCACACATTTCCTCTGAACCTAACACCCTCCATTCCTAATACAGCCATTCCTAATACAAGCTGACTCTCCCACAGTAATCACACAAAATGGAAGTTTTCTCTATTCTGCATTTCTCTGTGGTTCTTTCACTCTCTTACATTTTCTTTTCCTTCTGCCCCTGTCACCTTTAATTTGTGCCCCGTGCTCCCGTTATATTACTTATCTCATCGTTGGTGTCAGTGGGTTCCCCTCAGGCCTTTATCCGTCCACGTGTGCCTCCTTCTCTCCCTGTTGTCGCCGCTTGCCTGGTCCTGCTGATGTCGCGGCCGGCGCGCACGAGGTCCGCTCCTCTCAGGTTCAGAGAGGATGCGGCCTTCAAACCGCGTGCGTGCTCCTCTGGCAGTAGTCGGATGCTGGATGACGTCAGCGGGTCCCGGCGGGCGGCTGAGAGCAGGGAGAAGGGACGCATGGCGGCAGCTGTTACAGCGGGGGATGGTGGTCCTAGCGCTACCACTGCCACCAATGTTGCACCTCAAGGGGCACCTGAAGGTGGGTCTGCGGTAGTTGAGATGGGGGTGAGGGGGAGGGGGGCAGACAGCATTCAGGATAGTAGTGTATCAGTGATTCCTAATACACAGGTGGAGGGGGGGGAGCAGCAGTTGGCCAGGGGAAGAGGAGCAGTAAGAAGAGGCATGCTGCCAGCTCTCAGTCTGCGCATTCTGCCAGCAGGGGCTCTAGCGTTTCACTTTTTTCTGGGGGGAGGTCAAGGAGGAGGTCAGGGGAGTCATCTTGCCCATCCTCTGCCTCAGCTTTGCAGCGTAGTATGGCGCGCTCGGATAGGTCTAGAAGGTCCGGAGAGTCCAGGAGGAGCAGGCGCAGTGCAGCGGGGGAGGGTCCGCAGGGGCAGCCATGGTTTTTTCCGCAGGGGATGTTTCCGCAGCAGGGTTGGCCGCAAGGGGGGAGCGCAGGGCAGGTGCAGTTCCCTTTTGCTATTATGCCCCTCATGTCCACTCCTAATGCCGCTGGTTTTTCTTTTGTTGCCGCCCCCGGGGTTAATGCGGCGGTGGCACCGCCAATTGCATCAGGAGCGCAGGCAGTAGGAGGGGCGGCGGGGGTGGTGACAACCAATGTTTCGGAAATTCCTAACGTTTCTGTGTTACCAGGGTCTTCATCCACGGAGGTCGGAGCCGGGGTGCGCCGGGTTGGCGTGAAGAGGTGCGCCGGATTGGCGTGACGAGGTGCGCCGGGTTGGCGTGACGAGGTGCGCCGGGTTGGCGTGACGAGGTGCGCCGGGTTGGCGTGAAGAGGAGCGCCGGGTTGGCGTGACGAGGTGCGCCGGGTTGGCGTGACGAGGTGCGCCGGGTTGGCGTGACGAGGTGCGCCGGGTTGGCGTGACGAGGTGCGCCGGGTTGGCGTGACGAGGTGCGCCGGGTTGGCGTGACGAGGTGCGCCGGGTTGGCGTGACGAGGTGCGCCGGGTTGGCGTGACGAGGTGCGCCGGGTTGGCGTGACGAGGTGCGCCGGATTGGCGTGACGAGGTGCGC
>WWET01000874.1:346620-370162 GCA_011038615.1 Limnodynastes dumerilii | reverse complement strand
ATATATGATAAGCCACCAGCCACTGTCAAGGCCTTTCTGCATATGGTGGTTTTAAGTAACAATGAGAGTCCCAATGTTGGGTCACATATATATGTTTTTAAATTGAGAGCTTACTTACCTCAGGAGACACCGCTTAAAGTCTCCAATATACCTGCTGTGGAATAACACCCCCTTCCAGCTGCTGCTCCTAGACAAGCTCCCAAACAGTATACACACAAAATGGAAGTTGTTCAGATCAATTTATAGGTTCATGCAAACAGGTGCATGAAAGGCTGGGGGATAATCTGCTAGCAACAGAAACAAAGGAAAGGAAATGCCCCAGCAACACTGCCATTAACCAGTAACAGACTATACCGTTCTATTTTACAGTAATGTAAGATAAAGAAGCATCACCATTCTATGGAATACATGATTTCATGAGCACTAAACCTCTGTTCTATCTAAGAATAATCATATCACTTATTACACATGTGATCTATTATTTGATTTTCTTGAGTGAAAGTCAATGCATTGTTAAACTGAAGTTTAAATATAAATAAAGTTTAGGAATGACACATACGATGTTAGATGCACAACAATTTTCCTTCTCCATGTCTAGCTGCTAGGTAGTAATTTACACGGTCTATAGAAAATGTATAATCATTATTCCTGTACAGAAAACGTGTAATTATTAGTCATGCAGAGAAAACATATTATTAGTCAGTGAAAGACATAAAACAAAAGATAAACCTAGTATGCGGTAAGGGATCTGGGAGAATATTCTAATTTTGGAAAACATTTCGATCACTAAATACTGTTCTGCCTAACAATTACCAGACCTGCGTTCAGTTGTGGTTTTTCTCATAATCATCGCTAATGAATATTAATACTTTTAATCACGTATGAAGCCTCTGATTACTAACAATGTAATGGAGGTTGTTTTACACACATTATTTCATGGCAGATAATTATTATATCTGTTTATTAAACACAACAGGAATAAGGAATGAAAAGGAATTGCTCTGTTTGTTATATTAAACATGCTAATAATCTGATCTGATTAAAGCAACATTCCGCCGAATGTTTCATCAAGATCCCGATAATTGCAATTAGTTTTCTTCTTTTGATGACATGTGTTTTTTGTTTCAGATGGTGGGCTCAGCCGCGGGGACGGGGTTGGGATATGGGGGGGAAGGGGGGTTAGCATGGAGGGATGGCTGCTTCACTCCGCATGTGCAGGCTGGCCTATACAGTACTATTGTATCTTTGGCATAAGTTTAGCCCAGGCTCCTGGAGGTGAGAAAATTTTGGTGCCCCATGGGGGCATGATGATGTCACACCAATAGTCTATTATGTGAGGGAATGGAGAGGAAAGGAGGAGACTGCAGAGAGGAGGTCTCTATAGTAATTGTGAATATGTATCGTTGCTTGTCCCCAATGTACTGCAGGGGCCATGGACAGTGATGGGGACAGCGTCAGGGACAAAGCTGGTTGCATCCTCCACGTATATGTGTAGAGAGCTCACAGTTCTGTGAATGTGTAGACAAGTGATTGCACCACACAAGCCCTGATTGAACGGTACTGAAGTACTTAGAACTGGATACAGAAAAGTGGGCATTTTACCACCGCTAGGATCAGAAAACACCTGCTCTGTATGATTGTACAAGCGCGTGCAATAGTTATATCGAAGGCAGGGCGGAAATGAGCGCAAGTGCAAGGGGAGGGGTTAGCCATTTAAATGATTTAGTGTGGGTGTGGCCTGTGCCCATTGCTGTATCCAGACTCCTGATCCATTCAGATCGGAAATCTTAGGGCAGGGGTTACTCGACGGAGCTCCCTGCGTTCACATAGAAGGCTGGATACAGTGGGATACGGTTGAGGTTCATGCACTTACCGTTCCGATGGACACTTGCTTGTCACCACTGCATTTAAAGACGTCCACTTGACAGAGACACCCGTTGGACAATTCTGGCAATAGCAATATTAGGGTCTATTTCATAATAATTCAAATAAATAAATTGCACGTGTGTGTGTGTGTGTGTGGCAATGACCATTAATACATTAAGGACCGTTTTAACACTTAAAAATTATTTAGGTTCTTAATTATACATGGACAGTAGCAAGGCCACTCCCCTGACACGCCCCCTTGTTTTCAGCTTTTAACTGACTGACTTACCAATGCCAATGGGCTTCCTTATCTTTAGGTTCTTAGTTGTGTGCGTTGGGAGGCTAATTAAGAATGTTTCTGCCTAACCGCACCCAGATTTCCTCATTTAAATGTCTCCCTCCACCCAATCTTCTTATCTTCATTCTTAAGTTTTCCCGGCACACCCCTTCATTCTTAGATCATTACGAACCTTGTGAAACTAGGTACGTAATGGTGATTCAGAGCCGGCCCGTTCTTAAGTCCTGTGTAAATTGTATATATTAAGGTACTAGGCCTGCGCATCATATCCCCTTTTAAATATACGCACCTAAAAAGCAGCATTTTCTTAACTTTGAATCGGGTCCTAATTGTGTTGTGGTCCGGATTCACAGTTCTAAAGACTGCGCTTATGCAATCTACGTAGCTCAATTCTTAAAACAGCGTACGTAAGATGAAAACTACGTAACTGTGAATCCGGACCAGTGTATCTACAGGTGATAAGATCCCTAAATAAATTTCAATCGAAAGATGCTTTCAGTGCTATTAAAGGCCTCCTATTATCATGCAGCCTCTGACACACACTATAAAATGACCTATGTTTTTCAGTGATTTAATAACAGCTGCTCGGCTTGGTTGCTAACCAAGTTTCTCCCTGTGTTAATGCCGTCTGCTACACTAAATATTGTTTATACTGGTGTAATTGGCAGCACAGCTTATTCACACTTCACTTTGCAGTGTTTATGTGACATTCCAGTCAAAAAAAATCAAATCAGAAGTAAAATGACCTTTATAACTTATTCACCACCAATTAGGTCAATTGCCATTAATGACAGAAACGGCAATCTCTCAACTACATCTGCTTAAGCATCAGCCAGCATTAGAGACCTGATTAGAGAGCGCACTTCCCACAGTGCATTAATAGACAATATACTTCTAGCGGAGTAATACAGCCAGCCAAGATAAAATAAGAATGACATAGAATAACATACCACAGACTGGAATGCGTTCTCTGAAAAGACAAGTACAGACAGACGAAATATCTTTCTTTCCCAGCTTTCTGTATTTTGAAAATATCACTAAGGAGAAGTTTTTCCTAATGAATGGGTAAGTGTAACAGGTGGGTGGTCGGTGTCCCGGTGACCTGCAATCTGAACAAAACCCAGACTTGCTCCCACCCCAGTGGTTTTGACCAGATCCTGAAGAACTGCAAGAGGAGACATGTTGATCCTCTCCTGTGGCCTGATCCTGAACTACGCCGATGCGCTGTGCTTACTAAAGCACAGCGTATCGGCGTTCACTTACCCCGACACTCCCCTTGTGCGAGCACCCCTAACTTCAGCCGGCGTAAGGAAGGGGCCATACACTCGCATTGGAGCGTATGGCCACTTAGCCTGCCCACCCACCCTCATTAAACTAACTCCCCCCGCCCACCTACACTAACCTGAACGTAAGGACGCTGGGGGACGTTGCCGTAGCAACATCTGCTCAAAAGCCGATGTTACGCTTACGCCCGCCGTCCTAGCGACGGCGGGCGTAGTTCAGGATCAGGCCCCTGGTCCCAGGTGCAAAGCTTTACTAATCTGCAAGGGAAAAAACAGCATTATTAAAGGTCTAACACCCAGGGCCACCATCAGGGGGGTGGCAGTGGGGACTAGGGGGCCCGCTGATACTTATCTAGCTCTGTAGCAGCTGGTATTAGTGGTATTTTACCGCTGATACTTGCTGTTCAGAGCTATTTAGTAGCCGGCCAATGCGCTGGGTTGTTCTTCCCTGCCGACCCACAGTACTTTCCTGTCAGAGTAACAGCTATCCTGTTTGCTGATTTGTGCCTGTGAGTTTCTCATGTGCTCTGGCTCCCTGGTTCCTGCTTGTGTTACTCCTGATTCCTGGTTCTGAGTCCTGCTCCTGTTTCGGTATCTGGTTCCAGCAAAGCTCCAGCCTTATCATCGCTTCCAGCCTCAGTAGCATTGTCTCCACTATCTGCAACTACTACCCCTACTCTCCTTGGATCTTGCCTCACCGTCTGCGCGCTTGTCCAGAGGGCCGCAACCTGCCCCTCATCTGCAGCCAAGTCCATCCCCACCATCAGGGGCTCTGGTGAACACCTGGCTTGGGGTTAGACTCTGTGCCTCTGGTCCGGCATGGTCAGTTTCTGAGCTCGGTGAGTGACACTCCCTTGCTGTTTGATCTTCCAGCGCTCCCCCTCTTCTGCCAGCCGCGAAGGGCAGGTTTAGGGTGAGGTTGAGGATAAGGTTTGTGGTTAGATAAATACTCACCTCTCGCAGCTGCAGATTTGTCCTGGAGCTGTCCGATTGCCTGTCCTCGGTGGGGCAGGAGCAATCGATTTCAGAGGCACTCGAAAATCCCTGGTAGAAAATGGTCAAACGGACAATTCTTACCAACGTCCCACAGACTGTGTATTATAAGAGGGATATCATTGGAATTTTGTAACAATATAAAAATGTCAAAACCAAACTAAAACATCATATGATAGCGAAAATATATTACAAATCAATATTAATCATTGTAGGTGAAATGAACAAAGAGCCTCATAGAGCTGGAAAATATGAACACACTCACACGTTAATGTATGCGTGCACTTGTGCAAATGTGTGTACTTTTTCTGGCTTTTCTGTTATGATTCTACACATTAATAGACCAGTTTCCAAATAGATTTTCCTGTGGGAGTTATGTATACTTGTAAATAAAATGTGTTCCAAATCATTAAAACTTTGTTTTATTCACAGGAGGATTCAATCAGCTAAATTCCGACAATCACTGTGGGAATGTTATAATGTTGTTATGGTTAGACTTGTAGTGTAGAATTTAATGTTGTATTAGCAATATTGTTTTAAATTATTAAAAAATAATTTTTGTTAAAAGATCACATAGGGGTAGATCCAGAACTAATTATGCTAGCGTATTTATGCTAGCCGATGACGTAAAAATGCGATTTTTGATGTACTGCGTATGCGTGCGCCAGATGTTACACCACGTAACTCTAAACATACGTACCAGCCTACTATCAGCAGCGTAAATACAAACTAAGAAGGCGTGCCAGGCATACCACACCCATAATTATGCTTCGGAGGCGGAGGGGGGGGGAATTTAAATCCAATAGTCTGGGCGGGCTTAGACAGTTACGTATGTGCAGCCTGTACATACGTCAGTAGTTACTCTGTGTAAAGTTAAGGTAGAGTTTGGAAAGCGTAAAACGGCAAAAGTATGTACGGCCGAGGGGAGTGCATAGAAAATACGCTACATCTTGAAACGTAATGGAAATGTCGCTCTGGATGTGGCCCATATAGTGTACGCAAGTTATATACAGATAATATGTAATATTAAATGTGCAGAGTTAGTTTGTTTATTTGACCCTGCTAGTTAGGCTGGGAACACCTGTACATTATGCTGATTGACATCCGAATGTGAGACAAAAGAACCCCCAGGATCCAATGAAGTGCACGGAATAGATGACTATGAAGATTCACCTATCAAGAGGACAGAAGACCGGACTTTGATCTTTCTTGTTAAAGAGACAATGCCAGGCTCTGAAGGCCAGAGGTTTCTGTGTTGTATTGAAGCTCATGCTAGTACTGGTCTGCGCTGCTGTTGGTGGATTAGTGCTTTTGGATAACCCTTTCACACTCGGAACAAATCTTTTGGGGGTTGGACCGCGTCTGCGAATGGATTGCGATTATTTCTGGTATTGCGGATTTCCGCGTTGCCCATGGATTCCACAAAAAACAATGTCCTTTGTAACTCACAGTGTACACATAGAAGGTTATCCAGAGTTTGTACGCAGCGGACATAGGAAATTTAAGCACAGATCTGGATCTTCCCCTAAATTTGTAACCTTATAAAATTCATTAAAAGAATTTGTTTTAAAATCAAAACTTATACCGAACACAATGGAGCTGATCCAGAGATGTGCTCCTTCTATTTTTGGGTGCTATACAATACACTTAGTGTTGTTTAGAAGTGAATTGGCGTGAGGTTGGCTCTCGGCTGAGAACAGCCGTAAAGGACTGTTCTCTCCCAGCCAGTTTTAAAGTGGCTGGAAAATAGATTGCACTTGCTTTAAAGAGGCAAAGCAATTGATTCCTAGAGCAGTGGTTCCCAAACTTTCTCAGTTCGAGTCACATTTAGGATCTCCATATTTTTTTTAAAGGCACCCCTAAGACAAAAATACAATAGAATACAATAGGAAACAGAAACATTCTGAGGCACCCCGGTGAGAGTGTCCCGGCACCCCTGGGAGCCGCGGCGCACAGTTTGGGAATCACTGCCCTAGAGCATCGAAGAGGGTGCTCCGAATGGTAAGTCAAAATTTACTCCAATCTTTTCGCTAATCCTTACCCTTCACTTTCCATGACCCTAATCCTCCCTTTCCCACAGCCTGACCCTGACCCTCCCTTCGTCGTGGTTTAACCAAAAGACTCCCCTCTCTGTAGCCTGACCCTAAAACTGCCCCCCATAGCCTAACCCTAAGACTCCACTCCCTGCAGCCTAACCCCAAGACGCCCTTCCCGGTAGCCTGACCCTATGACCCCCCCTAGCCTAACCCTAAGACTCCCCTCCCCGTAGCCTAACCCTAAGTCTTCCATCCTCGCAGCCTAAACCTAGACTCCCCTACTCACAGGCTGACCCTAACCCTCTCCTGTCATGACCCTAACACTAACCCTCCCTTCCCCAGAACCTTAACACTAACCATCCTTTCCCTAAAGCCTAACCCTAAAAGTCTCTAGTGGGGTCTTCACAAGGGTGGCAGGTCGTAGTAGGTCATTTTGGGAGATTCTGCACTTAAGAAACAGCAGCTTCTTAAGTCTGAATCAGGTGCAAAGTCCTTAGCGCCATATTCAGTGATGCCACCTTCACACATTCAGTCCACGAACTGACAGTTCATTGACCAGTGTCGCAACCTTTTAAGTCGGTGGTGTTTCAAGCACTTGTATTATTCTTTTATTACCAGTTTGTTCACTGATGATCATTTTTCACTTTCTTTAAATAAATCATGTGACAGACACGTTGTTCCTCTATAAATAACTCCTCTGCTGATGTCTATTTTCACTTGTGACACATCAGATCTACTTAAAGCAAGGCAATAAGTTAAATTAGGTCGACAAATACATAAGATAGAAAGATGGGGTCTCAGTGGGGCGCAAACGTTTTCCTCAAAGCATATGGTTGAATAATACTTTCAATTGTGTATATTAAACTTCATTTTGTGCCATCCAATTCTCAGTAAAATACGAGTGAAAGCAGAATGTAGACGATCCTTTTACTACCTGTACCTTCTGACTCGTCGCTGGTAAAAAGACTCCTGAGGATTCTAACAACACACAAAAGTGGCAGCTGCTCCTCCAAAGACGCCAACGCTGTCTGTCCCTTCTAATTAAAGAACTGATTCTCACAGCTTCCTGTGACACTGGGACACACTTATTCAAACATCTGTTGGCTTAGAAGAAGCACATATTCCCACCTGGATCTGTATGAGCACGTGACACAATTAAAATGCACCCCTGCAAATTCAGCAAACCTTTGGTTTAACTTTAAGGTACAGCAAGAACTAAGGTTATATCAATGATAAAAGTTGATGCTATGCTTAAAAGCGACTCTATATTAGAAAAAGAGGGAAGCAAACAGAATGTATAATACATCTGATAGGCAGCCCAATTAATGAAAATTAGATGTAACTGAATTACTGCTTGGGCAAGAGGAAGCTTCAAAATATGATAGCGAATAGCATTTGATATGACCAATTGGGATTTGTAACAGACTGGTAACAGGTAAACAATTAGCTGCATTAGTATGCACAAAACAAAGGCAGGACCAAGAGGGAAAAGACACACTGTGACAACAGGCAAGGAACACTCGGTAGCAAGGTAAGGCTCGGGGAGATAGATGCTATAACCAGTGCCCACGTGGAGGGATGCCAAGCATTTAAGGATACTTCGGCCAATCAGACCGTGGGAGGCACTAAACGCAATCACTGGCTGGTGTCCAGATCACCTAGCAACGATCTGGATGCACAGCCGGGAGGCATACAACTGTCCCTGCTCTCTCCATCACTCTGTCCCCGCTCTCTCATCCACTCTGCCCCGCTCTTTCATCCGCTAAGCCCCACTCTCTCCTCCGCTCTATCCCTGCTCTCTCTTCCACTCTGTTTTGTCCTCGATCTCTCCTCTGCACTGTCCCCACTCTCTCCTCCTCTCTGACACCATTCTCTAATCCCGTGTCCCTGCTCTCTCCTCCACTCTGTCCCCACTCTCTCCATGCCTCTGTCCCTGCACTCTCTCTGTTCTGTCCCTGCTCTCTCCTCTGCTCTGTCCCTGCTTTCTCAACCACTCTGTCTCCACTCTCTTCTCCACTCTGGGCCATATTCACACCTAAGAAGCTTCTGCGTAGATTACCGAAATTACCTACTACGCATGCGTAGTAGGTCATTTACACAATCCACGTACCAGTTAGGTACATAGAGTGCCTCTGTGTGGTCTTTAAAGACTGCACAGAGTAGTTTAGTTAGAGAGAGGCGGCCTAATGCCTCCTCGGGGGAGTGTTTAGGTAGAAGTGGGAGGGATTTAGATGAGCGGGGGAGGCATTGTCCGTGCATAGTTTCCTTCTTAAGAATAAGAAGGATAAGGTAGCTCTGTTGCACTCTTAAGTGCCATAAGGTACCTAAAAACAGTGGGGCGGGCTAGTGAGTTAGATGTGGTTCTGTCCGCACCTAACTCACTCTTAGGTGAGAATACAGTCCTCTGTCACTGCTTAAGAGGGGTGCTGAGCAGTTAAACCTGTCGGCAACTAAACTATTGTCGCTCTAGACTTCAACCTCACATACCAAACCCGCATACACGCACACCGAAAACATCTTCACATCACTATTGTTTTTTTTGATGATGTGATATTAAAATGTGAAAGAAAAATTCCATAGTAAAATAAGCATTTGCTGTGTTCAGGTACGAGTTGAAAGGACCAAATCTGACTTCTCCCCAGCTGCCGCGCAGTTACAGCGCATTGTGGTGGCTTTTTTATGCTGCACACACACATGCAAACCTGTGCTAAATGGTATGACTGCATCCAGACTAAGGGCCAGATCCAGACCTGCGTACGCCAGCCGCTGACGTCAAATCGCCCATTAGTATTTACTGCGCATGCGTGCGGCAGATATTACGCCACGTAACTCTGAACGTACGTACCGTCAGCGTAACTACGAACAAAGGGGCGAGTTCATCCATATGAAACCCGTAGTTACGTTTTGGAGGCGGAGGGAGGCGTTTAAATCGTACAGTATGGGCCGGGTTGGGCCGTACTACCTTTTAAAGGCGACTTTTCCTTGCGTATCTGCGGTCATACGTATCACCTTCTCGTACATAACTGCCTCACCCAGCCCATACTGTACAATTCAAATGCCTCCCTCCACCTATAATGCGTATATTTGGCTTGCGCAGGGATGACACGCCCCTTCGTACGGAGTTATGAACATGTTAGTACGATCAGAGTTACGATGCGTAACATCTGCCGTGCGCAGTGCTTCCAACAGCCAAATTTAAGCACATGCAGCATGCGTAAAGTCACTGTCATATGTAAGTCTGGATCTGGCCCAATGGCACTTAAAGGGGCAGAGACAAGGGGACTGATCCAGACCTAGGCTCGCAAGCGATCGTACGCTGGTCATAAGCGTAAAATCGGCAGAAAAAACGCACTGCGCATGTGCAGAGTGACAACTTCCGGTCGTACCAAAGACCTTTTTGTAGCGGCGATTCACGCGTCCGTATTCTTTGCGTATTTTCCGACGACGGGGCGTGTTTATATTATGACGTTAGTACGGACGCTGGAGTTAGGGAATGTAGGCGGGGGGAGCCATTTAAATTGTACAGTATGGGCGTGCTTAGGTCGGGACGATCAGCGCGTCGCTACGAAAATTCGTACTGACGCTGGGAAAAGTTAGGGAAGGGTTCAGCCGGCGTACAGAGGTAAAAGTAAGGGGAGTGTCATGCGTAGGTCTGGATCAGGCCCAAGGTCACAAGCGGGCGATTCCTCACTCTGTGTAGCGATCCAGATTGGGTTGATTTTAGGGGCAGGACAAGCTTCCGCCTTCCCATTGGACACATAAAAAGCTCTGACTCATGTATTTTTCTACCATCTACAACCAAAAATGGGTGAATGTGGCCTATAACCAGAGATGGAAGAACCTCCAATATGACCCGTTCCATTAGGTACAAAAATGCTCCACTACTGATTTTGAGGTAACCACCTTTGCCAAAGGGAAAAATGTTTTTCAGACATCAGTTATTTCATTAAATCCGGGTGAGTGACAGTTGGAAGCTCAGGAGCGGAGTTTTGTGCACCTGGTGGAATGGGTCATGTTGGAGGGTCTGTGGTTTTATAAATGAATTAAGGTAGCAGCAATATTTGGCATCCCAGTTGCCATGTTCACACACCCGGATCCCAACTCGCGAACGTCACCCCACTTACACACGTAGTTTGCGTTACTGGGGTGTTTTAAGGGGAGGGTGGAGAGCGTGCGGGGGTCTTAAATTCCCACACGCATAGATAGAAGGACAGACTGGGGTTAAGTTTTGTCTGCAGCCAATTAACCTGCTATCTTTTACTGTATACATAGTATGACAGTAATGTATGACCTTGATAAGTGATCCCATAAACTGCTCACTGGCAGTAAATGTACCTGATGCAATCCCCCTGCCTGCCTGTATTATTATAGGCTGTACACAGCTGTTTGCCTTTAGGTGCCACCAGAGTATTCAGCATGCAGATGGGTTATCCAGAGTCATTAACAGGTTGGTCTAACCTGCAGCATCTCTCCATTATAATTGCTGGTCTCACATGTACAGATGTAGGTGAAATTAACCTTGAAACATGTGAGTTTCCTCTGGCCATACAAGAATCACATATTTTATGGGGAATTAGTGTAGGTCAGATTCAGGGGGTTGCATTTACCAAGGCACCAGTGCTGCTAAAAATATATTTATTTTCCCACAATGCAATGGCTTTTATTATTGATTTATTATTTTGGTAATATAAGGAGGACTATACACTAAATTGCAGACCATCTAATATATGTGGAATAAGAGCTGAGGTAGTCTAAATAATGGTTGTTGGCACATGACCAACGGGGAGATACATAGGGGTCTATTTACAAACTTCATTTTCATATGATAATGCCCATTTTCATATGAAAATGGATATTAGCACATGAAAATGAAGGTGTTAATATTTATGGAAAACAGCAGTCCATGTGAACATCGGGTCTCTCTTCCGGCCCGTTCTTTTCAGAGCAGGCCGGCGGTTCCTAATATCTATTAAATGCCGGAGCGGAGTTTTACACTCTGCTCCCGGTGTAAAACTAATGCCATTTCAAGATGGCATTAGTGCCTTTATCCCAGCAATGGCCCAGATCCAGAACAACGCTTGTGAGTGAATTTTTCACGTGGCGGAAACATAAAATCGCCTTTTGGTAAGTACTGCGCATGCTCACCATAGAAAATACGCTCAGTAACGTAGTGTAATTCTGAACGTATGGGCCATTCACATATGTGTCACGTAAATTCTTACGTGTGGGCGTGCCAATTTTACGTGCGTCCAAAATATGGGCGGGGGTTTGTATTTAAAGTGTACAGTATGGGCGTGCTTAGCTGCGTAAATACGTGTTGCCCATACGTACGTGAGCGGATCACATCGGTTACGTTGCCAAAAGTTAAGGTAGGGTTTGGAAAGCGTAACTCTGACAAAATACGTACATTCAAGGGGTGTGACAAGGGGAGTGTATAGAAGGTACGCACGTGTAAATACGCTATGCGAGGAAACGTATTGCAAACGTAGTTCTGGATCTACCCCAATGTGCCCATATTCCCCCCTTTTCCTCCCCCTAATAGCTGTTATTGGGGACATGTATGGGGAGACCGCTGGGATAAATCCGTTTGCGCGTATGTAAAAAAATAAATAAATATATATATATTGGAGTGATTCAGGCGTGCTCTATTGTCAGTCTTTAAAGTTCACCTGATGGCTTCAATCAGTTATATAAAATCCTAAATTGCACCAAAGGTCCTCTTGCTACGGACCGCAGCTTCTCCTCTGAGCGGCACCGATCCCAAATCCGGTGTCAGAGTTAAAGAGCTGTGTGAAGAATAAAAGGGGAGAGCGCTCTATGGTGCAATAAATTTTATTAAAAGTAGTCCTGGCCCCACCCCTACGCGTTTCGTCGGGCAGACTTCGTCAGGGGGTGTGCCAGGACAACGTGAGAGCAAGTTTAAATACCCCTCAGCTGTCCAATCAATTTGTGGGCAGAGCGGTATTGTAGGACTTAGTTAAAAAACGTTTTGTCTGAGCTGGCGATAGTCTAACGCCAGGAGCGGAGTGTAAAACTCCACTCCTACGTTTTGTAAATATGCTTAACTTCATTTTAATGCGATAGGACCAGTTTTGAAGTGAAAACTGGCCCTATCGCAGTAAAATGATCTTTGTAAATAGAGCCCAAAGAGAGAGCATTGTTCTCTCCTTCCTAAACAGACCCCACATAATATACTCGTCTAGTAAATGATTTACCAACGTATTTTCTGCAGTTTTATCTGTTCGGAGCGAAGTACCAGAGACGGGAAAGATGTGAGACTCGGGTGCTGACCCAAATAACAATCAACATTTGAATTTCGTTTTCCATTATCAAGGTTGATAGAACATTCTAATGAGTATAATGTCTAACAACAACTTCATCCACTGTACTCACATTCAAGAGCAAAAGTCTTATTCAAATGAAAGGAGCTGATTTCCACATCAGAGGCCTCTTCTTTTCATTTGGAAATCCCATTTGAATTATTAATGGGAAGTGCTATTAGACTGAATTAATGCATTAAGTTGAATCTATTCTTTGAATTTTAATAGGACATAAAAAGTAAAAAAAAATGTATAGCCAGTAATATGCGGACGATGGGGGAACATCTGCTCTCCTCTGCTTTTATGGCACTATCAGTGGTGCTATCATCTCTATTTATGTGTAGAACGTTTAGGGCCTGAGTCACAGTTAAGAATCTGCGGGGTTTTAGGTGCGTATATTGAGGAAGGACTATGCTGTGCAGGCGTAGTAACTTTTATACGCTTTCTACGTTGGACTTAGGAACGGGTGATGCTGTGAATCACATCTACCAACCTAATGCTGCTAGGTTCATAGTAACTTACGCAGGAAGGGCGAGCTGGGAATATGTAAGATAAGAAGATTGGGCCGTGTTCAGAGATCCATTTTCGCGGGCACTTGCAGACATATTTTTACGATCGGATCAAATGCGCATGCGTAGTAACTTTATTTGCCTACATTACATAGAGTATACGCACATCAGAGCCTCACGGACGTACTTGTGAATCGCACATGGGGATATACGCACGCATCTCCGACGCACAGGAAATTGAACATTTAAGTGGATGGGGGGAGGCATTTAAATGAAGGCGCGGACGGGGAACATATACACACGCAAGTACACCCGGAAAGATCAGAGTGGTCTAGGCACTCGTAAGTGGCCGTCAGCACATCCAGGAGAGGGGAGTGTCAGGGTTGTTGGTGGGTGTTGCATTGTGGCGTGCGTGCGTATAATTGCTTGCATAAATAAAGGATCTCTGAATGAGAAAATCTGGGCGGGGTTATGCAGTAACGTTTGTAATTAGACGCCTTAAGCACACAACAACTAAGAATAAGGGACCCCTATGGCGCTTGTAAGTCCCTTTAGAACCTAAAAACCAGGGGCGTGACGTGGGAGTCGCCTTGCTACTAGTTGATGATTTTCGAGAACCAAACGCTTTCTTCAGTGTGACTCAGGCCCATAGTTATTATCTATCTATACATCTCAACCGTTCCAGGACAGGGCAGTCGCAAATTGTGGGCCTTAGGAAAGGTGGAGAGTTGCTATAAAGTCATTCTGGATTAGGTCGTTGTTGACCTTCAATTGCAAACAGGGGGACATGTACTGGGCCCAAAATTTCTGAGGGGTACGGCCACCAGACAAAGGCTAGTATCAGCCCTCCTGGCTCTCACCTCCATCGTGACACATAGTAATCGGTGAACCTGGGGTTGCCGTCTCTCTCAGAATATCCGTGAAGTTCATGAAATTTGACCTTTTATTCTGGTATCCAAGGAGAAAAGGCAAATCTCCCAGTTTATGCAAATCACTGCCTCAAGCCCCGCCCCCTGTCTATCAATACCCTAATTGCTAGTGTTAATATTGGCAGCACGGTGGCTCAGTGAGTAGCACTTTAGTCTCAGAGCCCTGAGGTCATGAACTTGATTCCTGGACTAGGCCTTATCTGTGTGGAGTTTGTATGTTCTCCCTGTGTCTGCGTGGGTTTCCTCCCAAACTCCAAAAAACACGCTGGTAGGTTAACAGGCTGCTGAATAAATTAACCAAGTCTGTGTTAGGGAACTTAGATTGTGGCTCCAACTATGTGAAAAATTCTCTGTAAAGTGTCTCGTAATCTGATAGTGCTATATAATAACAAGGTAAATAAATTGGATGGAGCTCGTATTCAGAGATCCGTTTTTTAAAGGTACACAATTATACGCATGGCTGGAGCAAGGAAACACCCAACAACCCCGGCACTCCCCTCTGCCGGATGTGCTGTCAGTGACTTACGAGTCCCTAAACCACTCTGTTCTTTACGTGTACTTGAGTAGCACTTTAGTCTCAGAGCCCTGAGGTCATGAACTTGATTCCTGGACTAGGCCTTATCTGTGTGGAGTTTGTATGTTCTCCCTGTGTCTGCGTGGGTTTCCTCCCAAACTCCAAAAAACACGCTGGTAGGTTAACAGGCTGCTGAATCAATTAACCAAGTCGGTGTTAGGGAACTTAGAATGTAGCTAAAACTATGTGAAAAATTCTCTGTAAAGTGTTTCGTAATCTGATAGTGCCACATAATAACAAGGTAAATAAATTGGATAGAGCTCGTATTCAGAGATCCGTTTTTTAAAGGTACACAATTATACGCATGGCTGGAGCAAAGAAACACCCAACAACAACGACACTCCCCTCTCCCGGATGTGCTGTCAGTGACTTACGAGTCCCTAAACCACTCTGTTCTTTACGTGTACTTACGTGCGAATATGTGCTTTAATTTTTTCAAACCCGCAGCTTAGTAAATCTGGCCCATTGTGTGAGTTTGCTAAATGTTTTATTTTTAACATAATACGATTGATTACTCTCGACCAGATTCAGACCCCTGTGTGCTTTCCTTACATGTGGGGGTAAGTCATTCTGCATGGGTGCGGGGAGTAACTCCCCCTGTCGCTACCCTCTCTTGTACGGATTTTTGTGGGACTTATGTTGCCATAGGGCAGCCTTAAGTCACACGAGCGGATCGGCGTATTATCCGACCACTGATCTGCTTATATATACCCAAACTCACCCCTACTTTACAATTTAAATGCTTCCCCCCACCCACCTTTGCGGGCCACCCCCTTTTATCTTAATACCTATCGCCCTCCTCATAAAATACCAGTTTGTGTGCATAAGTGGGGTGACGGACAAAAGTCTGGATCCAGCCCTCTCTCACTATGGCATATGATATGGTTATTATGATAAAGGTGCGAGGGTTAAAAATACCTATATTCTGTTATCTCTGAAGTCTGAATCACTGTTATTTTAATGTGCAGTCAGATGCCTTCCCAGTGCTATGTCAGGGTTGCCGACTCTCCCGGAATATCCGGGAGACTCATGAAATTTGTCCGGTTCTACTGGTATCCCAGGAGAGCCGACATATCTCCCGCAAGTCCCGGCCCCCTAATAAACTGTAATGTAATCCCTAGAGTTTCTAGGGATGGGCGGGACCTGATGATGCAATCAAGCCCCGCCCACCCCATAGAACACCAGAGATCACAATAGTGATTGACCGGGGCGTGGCTTAATGATGCGATTTGCATAAAGCGTGTCATTAAGCCCCACCCCCTTCAGGCATCAATGGCCTTAAAAAGTCGTCAACCCTGTGCTATGTGTTGTGCATTGCCGTTACTGTCCTTTGACTGACCTGCATCAACAAAGACTTATACTAAGCCCCAGCAAAGTTATGTAATAAGTTTAAAATAACACAAAGCAAAAATCATACTGTATGTATGGTGTATGGTGGTTTGATAATGAGCCATGTAATCAAGGACACAAAGGAATATACCTATATTAATATCAAGGGCTCACATCTTCTCCATCTTTGTCGCCATCTAATGGAGATTGAGTATTACTACATATATGTTTTGTACACCGCTAAACTTGTGATTTCTTTATGGATTACAATTCGCCATGCATCTCAAATTTATGGAATTATTGTTATTCCATATATTCATATAAAGCAATCACAATTAATAAACTGTAAGATGGAGTAAAAGCACAAACTGTTAGGACTGTATGTATGGTGCTTATGGTATACATTTCATCGGTTCATTAAACAGTATGATGGGTTTTTCAACCTACAAGTAAAGATTAATGAGGTTTTAACCAGATCTCACCACCTCACCAGTGCTCCATTTCTCCCCCTGTAGCTTCAGGAAGTGTCATACTAGATTACACTGTGCTATACATAGTAGTATTTAGCAGTATACGGTACATATATTTTTTATTTGATCAATGGAATCTCCTAATTTCAGGCTCTCACATTTCATACATTTGTTTTAACAGCCCTAAATTTGATTAGATCTTTTTTTTACATCAGAGATATAGGAGAGCTTTATGTTTTATTAGACTCCACTTCAGGTGGGAGGCTATCCTATATATCTAGCCAACCTGAGGCTCTCCAAGTTTTGCAAAACTACGAGTCCCAGCATGCTTTAACTGCTTAGGCATAGCCAATACATGATAAAGCATGCTGGGATTCATAGTTTCACAACATCTGGAGAGCCAGTCCTCTTATATGCTGTACTCACTACCCTTTTAGTGAAGTCATGTTTCCTCATCGTTACAGCATTTAGCTGTCGTTCCAGAGATCGCTATTCCGACAGGCTGTAAATTTCAGACAGGATATAGACTGAGAAAAAAAAGGGGACTGAATCCAGACTCCCGCACGCTTTCCGTACGCGCGGGGGTCTCTCCGTCCGAGAGAGAGAGGGGGGGAGTGCATGCCCTCTGTCACTCCCCTCTCTCGTGCTTACGCTGCCATAGTCTGCCTTAAATCCATGGTTGCCTACTTTTGCAAATGAATATCAGGGAGATTGTGAGACCGCTATCAAGGCGTTGCGCCAAAGGGGTGTGTCCTGTATCGCCAAAGAGGTGTGTCCTGTGAATAGCCCCACCTATAGTTGCATCTAGCACTGCCAGGAAAATTATTTTACAATAAAAATGGCAGTATCAGTATTTATTGATTATTAAATTGTCAGTGAATACTTTCAGTACTATCTTTATAGAAAAGCTAAAAGTGACGCTGCAGCTGAGTCTGTCATTACATCTTGGCCTCCATGAAATTGGCCATCTCCATAGACCTCAATGGATGAAATTAGAATCAGGGAGATTACCAAACACTTCAGGGAGTCCGGGAGATTATCCAATCTTCAGGGAGTCTCCCTGATATTCAGGGAGAGTTGGCAACTATGCTTAAATCAATCGTGCGGATCCGTACGACCGCTGGTTTGCACAAGTGTGGGAGCCCCCTCCCACACTGTACAATTACCATGCTTCCCCACCGTCCACTTTAGCGGGCGGAGGGGAAGCACGCAAATGGGCTGGTATGCTAGTCAAATCAGGCCACTTACACACCTTGCGTGCGTAAGTGACCTGACGGTCTTAAATCTGGATCCGGCCAAGGGTTATGAATGATTTATTCCTCTCTGCCCACAAAAATGATGCAGAATGGACGGGGAAGACGTTAATTATACAGTATGCGCTGGGTTATGTAGTGACGATAGGATCAGCGGTCGGCCGCACGTTTATGTTAAGGCAGCCTTATGTCAGCGTTTCTGCCATAAAGCCCGCAAGCCAGAGGGGAGCGACAGGGTGCGTTCACTCCCCTTCTTCCGTGTGGAAATAAACACAACGGCACATAAGGAAAGCAGGATTTTAGGCAGGTGGATGTCAAGGAACAGCCCATTGTGACATCTGCCCAGGGCATGCACAGTGTAGTCCTAGGACGCCTGGCTCACACAGGTAGCTTCGGGTGTCAGACGGAGTTCCGAATCATACCCTCTGGGCCAGATTTACGAAGCTGCGGGTTTGGAAAAGTGGAGATGTTGCCCATAGCAACCAATCAGATCCTAAGGAAAGCAGGATTTTAGGCAGGTGGATGTCAAGGAACAGCCCATTGTGACATCTGCCCGGGGCATGCACAGTGCAGTCCTAGGACACCTGGCTCACACAGGTAGCTTCGGGTGTCAGACGCAGTTCCGAATCATACCCTCTGGGCCAGATTTACGAAGCTGCGGGTTTGGAGATGTTGCCTATAACAACCAATCAGATCCTAGATCTCACTTTCCTATTACATACTAGAGAATGTCAACTAGAATCTGATTGGTTGCTATCGGCAACATCTCCACTTTTTAAAAACCCGCAGCTTAGTAAATCTGGCCCTCTGTCTGTTAGAGAAATGTTGATCAGTTAATCTGCCGGCATTTTAGCCCTCTCTGCTGCATTATATACTGTTTCTCTGAATATAGGAGAATAATTACAGCAATATGAGCAGCTATATTGCAACTTTCAGTCTAAGCAGCAGCAGAAACACTGTTATTGTTTACATTGTATTAAACTAATACTTCTTGCTGTGTTTTCAGTGAACATAAAGCTGTGTATGTGGGTTCATATATATATATAGACCTAGGAAAATATTTGTGTGTTTTGGAGCATTTATTGCCATTTAATGCGATGAAACTTTAACTTTTTTTTGCATATGTTTAAACTACGGATTGCAAATATACGGAGAAGCTCCCTGTGTTCGCTCGCTCATAGGTTCCATACGTGAATGGATAGGGCTCAACCCCCGCTCACGCCCGGAACTAAGTACACTCACATGTCCTGAATCATACCTTATCTTGTCTGCACATAAGTGTATACATCTGTACAAGACAATCGTACATGGGGGCTAAACCCGACCCTTACTGTGTGATTTATATAGGAAGCCCCGCCCACTGTATGTATAAAGTGTCACACCCTATGTACAGAATTGCTAGACATACGGAAACAATATCCAGCGTTCCGTTGTGTATCCCAGGGTTCTGGGCATGCGCAAGATTGAACCACAGCTGATTTCCGCACGCTGCATGGCTGTAAAATGGCTGTCGTTCTTCATTCAGGATCCCGTCCTATATCTGTATTCTTAAAAGTGGTGTGAGGCGTCGGTGAGAACGACCCTTTTGCTCCAAGACAATTCCGAACTGGCTGTCAAATCGATTGCTTCTGCCTCACCGAGAAGAAGCAATAGATCATCCCCAGGACGAAGATGTGACGGCGAATGGTGAGTATTTATTTAACCCCAACCCTTACCCTAATCCTTACCCTAACCTTCCCCTTCTATTACCATAACCCTAACCCCCTCCTCTAACACTAAGACTCCCCTCACCACAACCTGACCCTAAGACACCTCTCCATGCAGCCTGACCCTAAGAGTCACCTGCACGCAACCTAATCCTAAGAATCCCTTCCCCGCAGCCTAACCCTAAGACTCCCTTCCCTGAAGCCTGACCCTAAGACTCCCTTCCCTGCAGCTGACCCTAAAGCTCCCTTCCCGGCAGCCTGACCCTAAGACTCACCTCCAGTCTGGTGCAGCAGGTCTGGTGTGCAACAGCAATTTCCAATGAATGAACGGGTAAGTATCCACAGCCTGCCCCTAGGACTCCCTTCCCCGCAGCCTGACCCTAAGACTCCCTTCCCTGCAGCCTGACCCTAAGACTCCCCATCGACCTCTAACCCTTAAACTCCGTGTATAGTCCCCTATAATACCCACCTGTCCGGTGGGTCTGTGGTGATGTTCTGGCGAGTCTGCAGGGGCAGTTTCCGAATTAGTGAATGGGTAAGTATGCCGAGAAATGAATTCGTCACACTTACCCATTCATTAGTGAAGGTTTCTGATAAGTACCATTTTGACAGCCGAAAATAAGCTTTCAGCTGTCTGTATTTCTAAAATTTTTGAGGCAGCGAATGCATTAACGTAAAAGAATAAAGTAAAACATATTAGAAAAATAATAAATAAGCAAAAAAGAAATAAAATATTGTAAAATACATTATTTTGACTAAGAGCTGGATCCTGATTTAATAACAAGAGGATACTTAATGTATAAGGACCCTACTCATTGTTACTGCGCATACATACGGAGGCGATCTGCATCAGAATGCAGTATGACAGATGCTGTATTCTGATGAATAACGCCCTCTGATGATAGCGTGTGACCTTGTGTACGCACAATGGGCTGTGCATCTATGCGGATTGTACAGTTAGAGCCTGGCTAAGTCTTTACGTATAATGCTGCATTACAGAACCGCCTCACTTTACTCAGAACGAGTATGTAAGATTTAAGGTAACAATGCAATGAGAAAGGCAAGTCAGACGCTTTTTGCACAGGGAAAGGAGTTAGTAGAGAGAAGTAGTGATGTCACTTTATAGGTCATCGGTGTGACCTCACCTGGAATACTGTGTTCAGTCCTGGAGGTCATATCACCAGAAGGACAGAAGTACATTAGAAACTGTGCAAAGAAGAGCAACTAAAGTGCTACATGGCCTGTGTCACACACCATACAGAGAAAGACTAGAGGAAGTAACATATATATATATACCTTGGAGCAGAGAAGAGCAACTAAAATGCTACATGGCCTGTGTCACACAACACACAGAGAAAGACTAGAGGAAGTAACATGTATACCTTGGAGCAGAGAAAAAGCAACTAAAATGCTACATGGCCTGTCACACACCATATAGAGAAAGACTAGAGGAAGTAACATGTATACCTTGGAGCAGAGAAGAGCAACTAAAATGCTACATGGCCTGTGTCAAACACCACATAGAGAAAGACTAGAGGAAGTAACATATATATACCTTGGAGCAGAGAAGAGCAACTAAAATGCTACATGGCCTGTGTCACACAACAGACAGAGAAAGACTAGAGGAAGTAATATATAGCTTGGAGCAGAGAAGGGAGAGGGGGGACATGATAGCAGCTTTTTATTATATCAAGAGTTGTAACAGGCTAGAGGAGGGGGTATTTTTCAAAAGAAAAGGTGTAATAGAACACGAGGGCATGAATATAAACTGGAGGGTGGTAGATTCAGAGGAAATGTGCGGAAAAATTACTTCACTGAAAGGGTGATAGATAAGTGGAATATTCTCCCATCTGAGGTGGTTGAGGATAATAAATTAGAACAGTTTAAACATGCTTGGGATGAATATAAGGATATCCTAAACCTTAGATTAAATTGATGGTAAAATAGAGTCTAGGGTCAGTATAGTTTTAACTAAACAACTGGGAAGACTGGATGGGCCATGTGGCTCTTATCTGCCATCACTTTCTATAAAGGTAGGGGGTTAGAGCATGAATAGATTTACATGTGTGCAATCATTATTAATTCAGGATCCGTTTTTTTGTTTTTATCTTAGTAGATGTAGAAATGGTATATTCTGATATTTTCTAATACAGTCAACTGCAAGACAAGGTTCTGATACGTGCACTGGGACCTGCATAAACCACATTTATATTTGATATTTCCATGACAACCTTAGCAAGAGAGGGAGGTGAAGCAGCGTCTGTAATATATTCAATATTGCTTTGTACACTGGCTAAGCAAAGGTGACATGATTTCACAATCATATAATGAGCACTTAGTCAGACTCTACTAGCTGACAAATCTTCCTTCCAGCCATACTTTCCCCCTCATTATTTTCTGCTATGTTTTGACAATAGGTTTAAATTGAATTGACAAGTAAAAAACACAATCTTCAGAAGTTGTAGTTGCTACAAGGAAGGAGTCTATGGTTTGGGACCGCTGGATGTCACAGAGGAAGTGTAGACGTGACCTGTAGAACCGTAGAGGTTATTTTCCTGCTGGGTATAAGAAAAAGTTATGTGCAGTGAGTTATAAATCATAATTCATAGGCATATCTGTCAGACTAATGCATATATCACAGCTCAGGTTCCATGAGCCCTCCTGGGATGCTAACAGGGGAACGGACTATGCAGCTACTAAACAGACATTCAAGATGGGCAACATTTTATACATATATTGGGCTGGTGCTGGCATATTGCCCTCACTCTACAGGTGCCATGGCCAAATTTGAAGACATGAAGACACGTATCCGCACCTACTTTTCCTCCCTCCGCGGCCAATCTAAATCCCTCCCACTTCTGTCATTACGCCGCCTGTTTCCTACTAAATTGCAATCTATGGGCCAGATTCACAAATCCGTCTTCACGGGGAGTTGCGTGCGTATTTCTAGGTACGTTTTAACTGCGCATGCGTAGTAACTTTATATATGTAAGTTACGTAGACTTTACGCAAGTGCTGTGCGCACGAACATGTGAATCAAACACTTGGGGACACACGTACGGATGGGTGACGTAAAAATCCGCACAGGAAAATTTTCATAAAAGTGGGTGGGGGGAGCCGTTTAAATAAGCGCTTGTGGGCGTAGATCAAGGATCGCACTCACGGAGGACATATACACGGAAGTACATATGGAAAAATAAGGGTGGTCTATGGAGGTGGAAGTCACTGACAGCACGGCCTTCAGAGGGGTGTGTCATGGGTGTTAGTAGGTTTGGCTTCCAACGTGCGTGTGTAGAACTGCGTTCTTTAAAAAAAAACGCATTGCTGAATCCGGCCCTATAGGCCTGATCCAGAACTACGATGTTGCGTTGTGCGTACTAACGCACAGTGTAACATCTATGCACTCCCCCTGACACTCCCTCTGTCCTGCCATAGTTACACTCTGTTACGCCGGCTAAAGGCTACCCTAACGTTAGCCGGTGTAACTACGGTAAGATCCTAACCCTGCCCCTCTAGCCTAATTTTCCTGCCTCCCCCCGCCTACCTTCCCTAACTGTAGCGTAGTTACAGCGATCTTTACTGTGGAACGCCCGATCCTCACTAAAGGAAATCCCTAGTTATGCCGGAAAACATCTGCAAAACAGCCGATCTTACGCATACACTCGCCGTAAATATGGCACCCGGCGTAGGTCTGGATCAGGCTCTATGGGCCTGATCCAGAGTAATGCCCGCCGTCGCTTTGCAGCCGATCTGCGCATGCGCCGGCCAGATCCTGGATCGGGCGTCCGTAGCAGCGCCATAGGAACGCTGGAGGGGACGTCCTTCAGCGTCCCTATGCTCACGTTAGTGCTGGTGGACAGGGGGAGGTAAGTAAATGAGGATGGGGGGGGCGTGCTAAGCGGCCATACGCTCCTGTGCGAGCGTATGGCCCCTTCCTTACGCCGGCTGAAGTTAGGGTAGCCTTCAGCCGGCGTAA
>WWET01000874.1:322625-345790 GCA_011038615.1 Limnodynastes dumerilii | reverse complement strand
TGGGGGGTGGGGGGGGGGTTGTTCAGAAACTCCCCAGATTGAACATTAAAAAAAATGAAAAAATGGCCCCCCAAAAATTGAATATTTGGAAAAAGGACTTGGCCTGGCAGCCATGTGGGGCAGACTGACATAAGGTTGGTTGGTACTGGCCTGCGCTGCAATGGGGAAGCTGGTGGGGGATGGTGAACGGGTCACAATAAATTCTGAAGTGCTTATTCACTGACACAAGCTCTGGTCCATTGTGTAATGTGCTCTACTATTGCTATTAGATGTGTTCTTGTTTTTAAACATGACCCTTAATGTTCTGTGGTGTACTGAAATTTCTTCTATACGTTTTCAACATTTTTTTTCTGTTTATTTTTTTTCCCCCTTTTTGTATTATTATTAATTAATGATTAAATAGGTGAGGCTTTCATTCTGTCAAATGATCCATTCATTAAAAATCGTTGTCAATCTGCGCTTAGAAAATTGCGCTTTCAAAATTTTCTATTTATAACGCTAAATTGCGAAAATTCACGTTTGCAAATGTTCTTATTTTATACCTCTTCCCATTTCATAACTCATTTATTTATAATAATATACATTCCGAATCTATTTCTATTTCGAATGTGTTCTTTTCGAACGCTTTCTATTTCGATTTTATGAGAGTTACCTAATTTATAAATATACCTAATTCGAATATTCCTCTTATTATAAATTAAAAATATGCAACAGGTGTGGGCTAAACAAAAGCAGAAAGGCAATACGCACAGTCTCGCAGCCAGGGCCGAATTGAGGACTATGTGGGCCTGGGGTTGAAAATTATCAAGGGCCCACACTGTATAGTATGCTTTGGAAAAGGATGTCAGTCCCTGACATTCATCCTTATACACTGCAGTGGGATCTGCAGTGTATGGGGGCCTATTTTCAGATGGAGGCCTGGTACTGTAGTGCCATTAGCCCCATTGTTAAACTGGCCTGCTCGCAGCGACAAATTTTTCCGTCCGTCGGATTTTCTTGGGTATGTCCACAAGTGCGATTCACATGTATGTCCATTAGGCATTTACGTATGTATAGGCAACGTAAATAGCGTAACTAAAGTTACTACGCATGCGCAGTTGATCCGATCCTAAAAATACGCACCTAACTAGCCTCAAAAAAAGATCTCTGAATACGCCCCTACGTGATCCATGTGGTGTTATATTGTGGTGTCTGCTTGATGAGATTAGGGATAAACAATTTCATTTCATTTAAGAAAAAGATTTTATTAATTTTCATTAATTAGGGGAGAGTAGAGCATTTAAGGGCCACCTCTGCTCTACTCTCCCCTAATTAATGAAAATTAATGAAATCTTTTTCTTAAATGAGCTATAATGGCATTATAGCTAGAGGGGTGTGAACTAGGGGGATAAGGGATGTTATGATGTGAAGTGAAAGAGGAAATAACAGTGTGGTGAATAGTTTTGGATGGAAAAGATGAAATGCTTTTAAATGAATAAATACTTGTTGTCATGGAGTGGCTGTAGACGATGGCATATATAAAGGATAAGAATGTAGATATAATATAAAAGCATCAATATAAAGGCGATACTATATTGGCTCAGAGATAATGTAGTTCAAGGTTCTTAGAAAACCAAAGCAGTGAGTAGAAGCATCAAGCGCAATGATGGCTTACTGCAATGTAAGGTAGGAAATCGGAAATCGGAAGGTGGACAGTCACATACAGAACTTCAGTGATGTTTGAGGACAACAATTGTTTTAGAAGCAGATATGGGCGATAAGCTGTTTCTTTCTGTTCTGCAGAGTTTAACTAAAGAATTCCTACAAAAATTATAATACCACATAAACCGGTCCACTTTATCCCTAAGGCAGCCACCGGAGGTGTAGCATGGATTAATACCACCCCCCAATCCTGTCCTCCCATAGTGCAGCGAGGCGCGGAGCGGAGCGGAGTGAGCATGATCCTTAACGTTTGCTGGCTTTAAGGAAGTGTTGTTTTTACTTAAATTAATATGAATTGTTGGGTTCTTCTCTTCCTGCCTCATGTTGATTGTCTGCGGAGAACATGAAGATAGCCACCATTACACATCTCCTCCCCCCCCATTACATATTTCCCTTCCTCTGATAACACATCTGCTTTTCGGTCTCCCACCCCCCCAATGACACAGGGCCAGATCCAGATCTACACCCCCATTACGTTTTATCGTGTAACGTATTTTCTATGCACTCGCCTCGCTCCTACTTACTTTGGCTGTTTCACACTTGCCAAACCCCACCTTAACTTTTTTCAAAGCGTAACTACTGACGTACGTAAAGGCAACCTGTACGTGAGTGACTAAGCACCGCCCATACTGAATAATTAAAATGCCTCAACCGCCTCTGCAGTGTAATTACGGGCGGACACGCCCCTTCATTCGTAGTTACGCTATTGATACTAGGCTGGTACGTACGTTCAGAGTTACGCACAGGGCCGTAACTAGGGGTGTGCGATAGGGGCTGCCGCCCAGGGTGCAAAGCTTAAGGGGACACCAGTAAGTTAATATTTATGGTCAAATTAGCTTAGAATTCAGGGTCAGGGGGCAGCATTTTTCCTTTGTGCCCCTGGCGCTAAAATGTCTAGTTACGGCTCTGGTTAAGCGGCGTAATATCTGCCATGCACATGCGCAGTACATACAAAATAGTGTTTTTATGTCGCCGGCTGGCGTACTTAAGTCTGGAACTACCCCATAGTGCCTTCTTGCACCTCTTACATTTCCACATCTCCCTCCCTGTCCCCTTTACATTACACGTCTCTCTTCCTACGACCTTCCCTCTCCGTTACACATTATAATACTATAATACGAGGTTCATATTAGGGTTTGGGAATGGCACACTATATATAGTATATAGTGTATAGTGTATCATTCCCAGACCCATAATATTCCCCACATATATTATAATGTGTGTCATCTCCAGACCCATGCTATTCCCCACTTGTACATGATACAGTGAGCCATTCCAGACCACTAATACCATCCCACATGTAACACTAGTATATATGAGATCTGGAGACGGCACTTGGCTGTGGTCTGCAGTGCCCCTTTGGTCTGCCAGTGCCCGGAGCACAAGCTTCACCAGCTCCAACCTCACTTCTCCCCTGGCAGCCACACGGCTTGGCAGCCTCTTCCAACAGCCTTTTGGTGTGTGTGTGTGTGTGTGTGTGTGTGTGTAATATGAAGTATGTGTGTGTGTGGTATGTGTGTGTGTGTGTATAATAAGAATTATGTGTATTTGGAGTGTGTGTAAAAAGAATGATGTATATATGGGATTTGTGTGTAATAATAATTATATAAATAACCAAGTGAGACAGATAACACCCCTTGTGCTTCCTCAAGCAGCAACCGTACCCAATAAGTGGTATTTTCACCGTACCCCAAAAATGAGTCTCAGACCTCCAAATAAAATCTGAAGCACTAAGGGCCTGATTCAGAGATGCGATTTTATCGCTACTTAGGTGCGTATATTTAGGATCTTAGAAAATTTGCATCAATGCGCATGCGTAGTAATAGTGCAACGCCGTCTATTCCTCAAGCAGCAACCGTACCTAATAAGAGGTATTTTCACCGTGCCTCAAAAATGGGTCTCAGACCTTCAAATAAAATCTGAAGCACTAAGTTCCTATAAATCTAATATAAATAATGTTAACAAGTTGCGCTCAATATTTAAACAGAAAATAATACTTCAATACTTCAAAACCAAATGCAGGGAAATTCAACTTTCTGTACTCTACAAAAGTCCCCTTTGATGGATACCTCACAAGTCCAATATTCAATTTAAGTTCCTTTCTTCTTCTTAACCTTGGGCTTGAATGATGGAAAAATTTTTTCCTTAGCCGTTATCTCCAATAGAAAGAAATGATACCAATAGTGTAAAAAGTTCAACCAATCAGTATATTATCTCAGGACGATTGTACTCACATCTATCTTGCCTTGCAATTTCGCATGTCTCATTCATTTCCTTAGATGTCCTGTAAAGCTGATGATCCAATCATTTCCTTAGGTGTCCTATAGAGCTGCCGATCCTCGCCTCCCCTCCTCTCTCCGACTCTCTCCCTCCTCGCCGACAAGCAGAGCTCAGGAGAAAACACAGAAAAAGGACACAGAGATCCTCGTGCAGCCCGTCTACATCCAGGACAAGTAGAGAAGGAAACACACTCACCCCTTCCTCCTCTTGAGATTTCGCCTATAATAAATGATCTTTTGCCAAATCAAAGTTTCTACTGTATTCTTCCTTCACACACCCTTCTATTTCAAATATTCTGATGGTAAATATTCTCACTCCACAACCATCAATCGATGAAAAATCAAAAAAGACAAAGAACAGGGCACATAGACCCTAGTGCAGTCTGTCGATATTCCAACGCATCTATTTATCAAAGGGGGAAAAGCACTCACCCTTTCTTCCTCTTGAAGGTAAGGCACATACACAAATGTCTTTTTCCAATCAAAGGTATTCTCCATATTCTCAAATATCTTTATTCCTCCATACATATAGTATAATCCATTAAAAACATAAATTAATTAGTCCTGTCTCTCAGCTATTTCATAGTTCTCCAGACAAAGATCCTTAAAATGATAATTTCAGTCCCTTACTGGATAGGTATCACAAACCTAAAGGGTGCTTGTTCCCAGTGTAAAGTAGCCACGGCTCAAAAATTGGGCCCAAATGAACCGTACTACAACAACACTCACCCTCGGCTCGAGATCCCTCCAGACAGACACCGGACAATGCTACCCACAACCCACGCGTTTCAACGATGAGTGTTTCTCAAGATTTTTCAAGCACCTTGAGCAAGACTAATCATTGAAACGCGTAGGTTGTGGGTAGCGGCGTCCGTTGTATCCATCAAATGGGACTTTTGTAGAGTCCCTTGATTTGGTTTTGAAGTATTGAAGCATTATTTTCTGTTTGAGCGCAACTTGTTAACATTATTTATATTAGAATAATAATTATATGTATTGGGAGGAGTATTACAACAGTTATGTATATACGGGTATGTGTGTCATTATGTGGATTTGTGCTGTAATGATGCGTAGGTATTTGGAGTGTATGGGCCTTATCCAGAGATACGATGGTACCCTGAGCGGTCTAATGTTCAGCGTACCATCGCAGCAGTCCCCCAGCGTCCCCCCCCCTTGTCCCAATGTATTAACACTCGCTTACACCGACTGAAGTCTACCCTAACTTCATCCGGCGTAAGCGAGTGTTAATACGCTGGGATGGCGGCGATGCTACGCTAACACCGCCTCCCAGCCTCATTATGTGTATAAAGAATGCTGCATATTGCCTGTGTGCAAAATATATATATATATACATTTTGGGGGGTACAAAAATAATTAGGTGTATTTGAGGTACACGGTCTCTCCTGAATGACAGTACACTTCAAAACTTAAGGAGGGGAGGCTTTCTATTGTACCCAGGCCCGGCGACAGGGGGGGACTAGGGGGACAGCTGTGACGGGCCTCAGCTTCAGAGGGGCCCCCAGCAATCCACCTGAAGTTTTTTCTCCACCGACAGCCTGTGTCAGTGGAGGAGCAGCTGCAGCTATGAGTCATCGCACTGGGAGAAGAACTTCCTTTACCCCCCCCCCCCGCCTACCTGCACTAACTGCAGCATAGTAACGGAGGGGAACGCCCCCTCCAGCATTACTACGCTGCTGCTACGGTCGCCGGATCCATGATCAGGCGTTTCCGTAGCTACGCCAGGCAACTTCTGTCCGGCGCATGCGCAGATGGTCTTTTTAGATGATCTTACGCTTATGCCCGGCGTATTAACGGCGGACAACGGAGGTCTGGATCAGGCCCTATGTGTATAAAGAATGCTGCATATTGCCTGTGTGCAAAAAATATATATATATACATTTTGGGGGGTACAAAAATAATTAGGTGTATTTGAGGTGCACGGTCTCTCCTGAATGACAGTACACTTCAAAACTTAAGGAGGGGAGGCTTTCTCTTGTACCCTGGACCCCCCAATGCTTTACTCTACCTCTGCCCACAGCTCATATTGGACCATTGCGTTATTGGAACACTAAAGACACAGAGATGCTACTTATACCTTGCAATCAATATTACACAAACTATCATTATAATTCCATTCTATCCTTAGGGCTGGACTGGTAAACAGCTCTTATTAATTGTGTGCTGCCGATTTTGACTACCTGGCCGTTGATCCATCTTTCCACTAAAATATAATTGGAGCTAATTCCATTCATGACGATTAGTACAATAGCATTGTCACTGATGCTCTCACATAAAGCACAACATTTCCACTATACAGTATGTAACAGTGTAGTGCCCTGAATTTGTGTTTGGATCTTGAGGAAAGGGAACGTATCTGTAAGGAGTTTGGCTGTTATGTGTCTACACAATGGGGCAGATCCAGACCCCCACTCACTTTACATCCTCCAGTTAAATACAATATATACTGAGTAGTATTTCATAATACAATACATTTATAGTGGTCACTATGCAATGTAAAGAGCGTTCTTGTGACCACCATCAAATACAGAGAGAATCCTACTGACACCACCAAATACAGAGAGCATCCTACTGACCATCACCAAATACAGAAAGCATCCTACTGACCATCACCAAATACAGAGAGCATCCAACTGACCACCACCAAATACAGAGAGCATCCTACTAACCACCACCAATTACAGAGAGCATCCCAATGACCACCACCCAATTCAGAGAGAATTCTAGTGAACACCACCTATTACTGTCAACATCCTAGTTATCTTGAACACAAAACAGGGCCTGTTGGTTGCCTATAAAGGTCATTGGCCTACCGGGAAAATTCCCTGTAAGTCCAATGGCCAATCCGTCCCTGTTCAGAGCTTTGTACGTTAGGACCTCACAGTCCTCCGTATGTTAGATTTTACAATGTGTGGACTGGGGGGAGGCATTTAAATTGGACAGTTGCAAGCTGCTCTAGGCACCCCCGTACAGTACGCCCAACCGTTCTGCACACAGAGATCCGCGCACAAAAGTTAGAGTTATGGACAAGGAAGTCATGTAAATTCCACACTCGTGAGAGCGCACTGGCCTCTAGCATGAGGATTTAAGCAACTCTGTGCATGTGAAAAGTTTGAATAGGGTTCCAAATATTTAATATACACAAATGTGAAATTAGTGACAAACACAGATATTTCTGAACTAATGATTCATTTCTCACATGATTTATAGGGCCTGAATATTTTCACTGCTAATTAGGTGCATTCTGTGACAGTCCCTAGTAAACTGGTGCCACAAGCCTCTAGTAATTGTTGATGCTAAGAATATGTTCTATTAATTAAGACATCCACCATCTGAATACCATTAGCAGATTTTAACTTGTCTCTGTATAAGAAATCCTACATGACATGTTTTCTCACAGTAATTAGAGAGTTTGTCCTTTGGTGAACAATCGCTCTTGTAGTTTGGATTTAAGCTGATATTGACTTTGACTTAACCAATTTATTCAAAACAACAAAAATAATGAAGGTGACAGCGTAGACAATCTACCTATGTTCTATGCAATTAGTTTTTCTGGAGATAGAGACTTAACAAGTATATTACGGGAGTTCATTCTAAGCAGATTTTTGGAGAACATCCCGACACCCGCTCTCCTGTATGTTACTTAGCGGTGCTGAAAAATAAATGTGTTTTTAGCTTAAACACACGGGAGCTGTTCCAGAAATGCACATCTGCCTGTGTTTTAAAATGTAAACGTAGCAGGAATTCACACTGCACATGCCCAAAATGGAAGGCTACCCATGCACCTGACTGAGCATTCGTGTGCTGTGTGCTCAAGAAACTGTGAGTTCCTTGATATTAAAATGAGAAAATGGGCATTGAACTAATATTAAATAGGCGCAGTAGCGGTCTAAGGTACCTGCGCTTTCGTGTAAACCTTACACCATGACAGGGGAGGGTGTAAGTCATAGACGCAGGTAATTTTCAATGGGGAAATGGTCCTATATGTAAAAATATAAAACTGATAAATGTATGATTATTTGGATGTGGGTTACCGGTATGAATGGCCCTTTTTTTGAAGGAACCATTTCATACGAGTGCATTTCGAATGGATTGGGAAATTGATTGCTTCTGCCTTGAGGAGGAGAAGCAATCAATATTCCCTGGACTGAAACCCAAGGCTGCGAATGGTAAGTCATTTTGTTTCCTTACCCTAACCCTCCCCTTCTACTACCCTAACTCTAATCCTCTCTTCCCCGCAGCCTGTCCCTTAGAATCCCATCCCTCCCTTTCCTGCTGCCTGACCCTAAGACTTCCCTTCCCCGCTGCCTGACCCTAAGATTCCCCTCCCCGCAGTCTTACCCTTCCCTTCCATTGCTCTAAACTTAACCCTCCCCTTTGCTGACCCTAACTCCTCCTTTCTCCAGAGCCTAATCCTAATGAAGCCTCATCTCTCTGGTTGCGTCTTCGGCGGGTTCGGTGCCTTCCAATGTTACAGGTCTGGCGGCTTCCGAAAAATTATTGGGTAAGCATGCCCATCGGCAATTGTGTATTTCATTTTCGTCTGCTGCCTACATTTCAATTATAATTATTAAATATGATATTTTAATATTAATTGTTTATTGAACTGAAAGGTGGCCACAGAAACCATGGGGGTCAGAATCCTTGCCTAATCTAAGTTTAAATAATCCATATTGAGACCAGGCGCCACATGACTATCACTTTATAGAAACTGCATCTTTAATCCAAAACCACTCCCAATTCACAATGGGGCTGATCCAGACCTGCGCTGGTGTGTGTAGCGTATTAACACCGGTGTACCTTCGATGCACGGCAATAGGCGCTCCCCTTGGTCGTACTAAGTTTTGCTTTCATACGCTCGGCAAACCCTACCCTAACTTTTCTGTTCGTAAACGCGGGCGTCCGTATGGTCATTGTGTAGTTACGACGCTTAGCACGCCCATACTGTACGATTTAAATGCCTCACCCCGCCCTCGGCGTGTAGTTTTCGTAAGGCAGACACGCCTCCAGCGTTAATACAAAGCTAATATACCCACGGCTCATACGCTCAGAATATTTCAGCGTAAAATTTGTCCCGCGCATGCGCAGGTAGTACAAAAAGCCGTTTTTACACTTATAATCGACGTAAAAACACACACGAGCGTAGGTCTGGATCAGGCCCAATGAGGATAACTACCACCAAGATCCAGCCACGAGGGCTGACATCCAATTTGCAAGCTATAAGCTGGTGCATACCCTGTGCCCACCTGATGTCCTTTCCATAGCCTCCAACATGACCCCTTCCATTAGGTACAGAATACTCTGCTCCTAAGCTTCCAACTGTCACTCACCTGGTTTTAGTGAACTAACTGATGTTTATAAAACATAGTTCCCTTCAACAAAGGTGGTTACCATAGTAACTGACAGTTGAAAGCTCAGGAGTAGAGCGTTTTGTACCTAATGGAATGGGTCATGTTGGAGGGTCTGCCTTTCCACATGGCACCAACCTCAGGGTCTGACCTCCATTACTCTAGGTCTAGGCTTAAATAATTTTAAACCAGGCGCCAAACGATGGACACTCTATAGAAACTGCACCTTTAATCCAAAGCCACTTTCACAATAAGGGTGACTATTACTGACGACCAACACTGTTACCGTGCAATATATTCCGGAGGTGTTCTTTTTATACTAATTTGTGATTCTGTGCTGCTCTCTACCCATTATCAAATACTTTCTATATTTCATTATTTTTCCTATAAACAGGAGCACAAATAGGCTGATTCAGGCCCTATAGCAGAGAGGGGCCCGAGTCTGGATGGGGGGAGGATTGGATTGTGTTCCCACTTTTTCTGGTGCATGCACAGTGCAGTCTCTTGACAGCGGCAGAGGCTGGCAGCTTGAGACAGCGCTTGGCACTCTGTGGAGTTCCTGAATTGGATTTGAACCCATCATTTAATTTTTTTAGCTAGACTGTTATTTTAGTGGTAATTGCATTTTCTGCTTTTATGTTTATTTTTTAATTTTTTATGATCAACATCTATTAGTATTATTACGTGACTCGGTGAATTTAACACTGTCAATTGATTTTTTTGATCTGCTTGTTGAAAAAGCCTAGAAGGATTTTTATTATTATTTACGCTTATTTATATAGCGCCACAAATTGTCCACAGCGCTTTGCAGGGAGCATTAGACAACATTTGCTGCCCCTATCCCTATCCCTAACACACACTAGGGTTAATTTAATCAGCAGCCAATTAACCTACCAGTATGATTTTTTGGCATGTAGAAGGAAACCAAAGCACAGAGGAGAACAAACTCCACGCAGATAAAGCCTAGTCCAAGATCCAAACTTATACCTCAGCACTGTGAGACACAAGTGCTCCTCACTGAGCCTTGTGCTGCCCCTAGTCTTTGGTCTTTTGCAGTGCAGTGGAAGTGTGTCCATGTGAGTTAAAATGCAAGAGGATCAATTCAGCAATAGATTCAAACATGTGACAATCACAAATCATGTATGTGTAGGTGTTCTACTATTGAAAATACTGACAATCACATTTTTTACAGATAGCTCAGATTAAGGCCCGTATTCAGAGGTGGCCCTTGGCATAGGCGGTATAGGCGGCTGTCTAGGGCCTCGCGGGTCAGGTGTCCCTAAGGGGCCCTGCGCCTACACCGCACCAACCGCCACTGGCCACCTCTGTACTGGCTGCCGTGGCCCTGGACACTGTAGTCATGTACACAGTGCCCGGACCACTGCATCCAGGCACTGTGTATGTGTTGCTATGGCAACACAGTGCCGTTTTCACCATGACTACAGTGTCCAGGAAGTTATGGCAATGCGTGGGGCCACGGCAGCCAGTACAGAGCCGCCGGGATGATGAACCCTAAAAGACCACATTTACGCAATTTACGTAAGAAAATGATACGTAGATTACATAAAAAAATTACTACGCATGCGCAGTATTAAAAATCGCTACACACCGGACGTATATGTTATACATCCGATACTCTGAATACGGGCCTAAAGTCTCACATTTTAGCCCTGCCTAATGTTTTGGGAAATCATTTTTGCTTCATGTTATTCTTGTCTATGACCACTGGAGGGCACCAAAGATTCATCTATACTAACAAGACTAACGCACTATCATTATTTTCATTTCTTTTTTTTTTCTTTTTATACTTTTAACCTTTTGTTACATTGTTCTTTTTTTTAGGAATCAGATTGAGTTTCTGTTTAGTACAATGTTAGAGAATATGAAATGTGTTTTTTTAAGCATGTAGTAAATAAAAAATATAGTACCATAAAGAATGGAGCATATATATCATATATTTGCATGTTGTCCGTGGGTGTGTCTAGCTCTGCCAGGAAAACTATTTCTCAATAATAATGGTAGCATCAGTAGTTATTGATGGTTAAATCATCGGTGAATAAATACTTTCAGTATTTTTCTATAAGACTGTGAATAAGATCCACTGATTCTTCATCATTATAGAAGAGAAAAAAGTAGGTGACACTGCAGCTGAATAACAAGAAACCAAAGTGTATTTTTTAATTTCTATTTCCATTATTGAAGTCATGGGGCCAGAATTACTAAGGGCCTCATTTACTAAAGTCAGTTTTGGCTGGAGATTATTAAGTGCCAGCCATCGCCGCGATTTTACAGCTTTTTTTTCCAAAAAGCGCTGTATTCACTAAGCATCGCTTTTGACAGGCAATTCTTAATCTCCATTGATAACCACCGATTTTTCAAGGTATAAATCGCTATAAATTCTATAGAAAAGCACAACGATTTTCATTTGAAAAAACGCTGTCACTTTTTTCTTTAAAAAAAATTATAAAACAAGCGCAGCATGGTTGTAAGGCTTAGCATGCCTACGCTGATAGAACTACAAGGCTCAGCATTCCTGTGCCTTGTATTAATATCAGCGTCAGAATATAAAGCCTTAAAACCATGCTGCGCTGTAGCTGCTGTTTAAAAAAAAAAAATACAGTTCAAAGTAAACATATATAATATACATTTTGATACATTACAGAATAAAATAAACAGTTATAATGCATAATGTTTCCTCTTAAAATGTAAAATAAACACAGGTGGCCACACTGTTTTCAAAAAACGAATTGTTATGTTATGCGTGTTGCAATAAAAAATAAAAAATATTTAGGACTCAGCGTTTAGCAGTCGCCAGTCTTGGGAAGATTTGCTAGTAGTTTCTTCTGTCTTTAAAGTTTTTGTTCTCATGTTGATTGTAGATTCTTGTTCGCTTGCTTGTAGACAATGATCCGGTGCTTGCATCTGGTCTTCGGCCTCCTATGTCACTTGACCCGATGTCATGCTTCTTCATCTTCTGGGGCGCCGCTACTAATGACCATTTGGTCACTAGAGGGCACACTTTTATAGAAATTATGATATCATTTACATTAGTGGGCTCTAGTGAGCGCTCTAGTGTTTCTGGCGTCATAATTTCTATAAAAGTGTGCCCTCTAGTGACCGAATGGTCATTAGTAGCGGCGCCCCAGAAGATGAAGAAGCATGACATCGGGTCAAGTGACATAGGAGGAAGAGGACCAGCTGCAAGCACCAGACCATCGTCTACAAGCAAGCGAACAAGAATCTACAATCAACATGAGGAGAAAAACTTCAAAGACAGAAGAAGCAAGACTGACGACTGCTAAACGGTGAGTCCTAAATATTTTTTATTGCAACACACATAACATAACAATAAGTTTTTTTTAGAAAACAGTGTGACCACCAATGTTTATTTAACATTTTAAGGGGAAACATTATGCATTATAACTGTTTATTTTATTGTCATGTATCGAAATGTATATTATGTATGTTTTTTACTTTACTATTTTGAACTGTATTTTTTTAAAACAGCAGCTACAGTGCAGCATGGTTTTAAGGCTTTATATGCTGACGCTGATATTAATACAAAGCACGGCAATGCTGAGCCTTGTAGTTCTATCAGTGGAGGCATGCTAAGCCTTACAACCATGCTGTACTTGGCTTTTTTTTTACTGAGAACAACACATGTCAAATATATTGACTTGTTTTTCTATTCAAGTGTTTGTCGCTTTCTATGAAAGCGCAATACACACAAGGCGCTTTTGTCCAGCACTTTCTGGACGAATTAAAGGCGATTTAGTAAAATCGCCTTTAGTGAATACGACGATTACTATGTTTTATATGGCCACCAACTGGACGATTTTTGTCCAACGATGTTTGCCTTGTCGATTTTGCTAAAGGCTCAAGTCCCGGGACTTTGCCTTTAGTGAATACGGCGATTACATAATTTCCGGCAAAGTCCCAGGAGTTTGGACGCTTTTAGCAAAAGCAACCTTAGTAAATGAGGCCCTAAGTGCGAGTTTGGAAAAGTGGAGATGTTGTTCATAGCAACCAATCAGATTCTAGCTCTCACTTTCCTATTACTAGAGAATGTTAGCTAGAATCTGATTGGTTGTTATGGGCAACATTTCTCTTCTTCAAACCCGCAGCTTAGTAAATCTAGCCCATGTTGTCTTAGATAATTGCCAGTCTTTGATTACATTTTGGTCTCCATGAAAATGGCCTCCTCCATAGGCCTCACTGCAGGAAAATTTCTAGATTCGGTCATCTTGCCAGAATGACTTCTAGAACTGAATCAGCATCAGAATCAGATTGCCAATACTTTAGGGAGTCAGGGAGATTGCCCGTTCTTCAGGGAACTATGGGCCTGATCCAGACCTACGCTCGGGTGCGTTTTTACGGCAGTCGTAAGAAGTTTTTCTCCTCATGTTGATTGTAGATTCTTGTTCGCTTGCTTGTAGACGATGGTCTGGTGCTTGCAGCTGGTCCTCTGTCCATTTGTACTTACTGCGCATGCGCGGGGCTGGTGTTAAGCTCACGTTATGGTCTGAGAAACTGAGCGTATGGGCCTTGAGTATGCCAGCTTTGTTACTACGCTCGAGGGGGCATGCCTGCCATACGAAATCCGTAGTACGGGGTTAGGCATTTAAATCGTAGAGTATGGGCATGATAAGCGTTGTAACTACGCAAGGAGCTGTACGATGACCGCGGCTACACGTGGAAAAGTTAGGGTAGGGTTTGCTCAGTGTAAGACGGCAAAAGTAAGTACAGCGGGAGTGCCGAGGGGAGTGCATCGGAGGTACGCTGTCGTAAATACGCTACGCACACGAGCGTTTCATGAGGGTAGGTCTGGATCAGGCCCTATGCTATTAATGTAATGATTTGTCCTACAGTCGCGTCTAGGCTGGGTGGTCATTTAGAATCCAATGAAGGAACATTTTATTCAACCATTTAATATCAATATCAATCTTACTTTTCTCAATCAGCCTCTTCACTTCCATCTGCACTTCTGAGATATAAATAGCCTCCCTATAATGCATACTTTACATTTTTTGTAACGCCTACCTCCTATTTTTATGCCAGTGTTTATTCAGCATGCACACATATAGATACATAATATAGGGGCGATGTGTGTATTATAAGGTGCAGCAGGAGAGTTGACGTTCGGATGCCTTGTCTTCATGTTTTCCCCGTTCTCTTTCTGTACACCAGCATCTTATTTTGCATAGCTCTGCACAGTTGAATGACGCCAAAAATGTCAGCGTCTTGGAAAGAATGCAGATGTTAAATAAGAAAATGAAGTGATGACGGAGTGGATCTTGAAAGTGCAATACCGTACATTACGCAAATCATTTATTGACATCTCCAGCATGATTCATATTGTGAAGTATCTCACAGCGGTACAGCCTGGTCACTTATCATTCATTGGCAGGGAAGGAGTGTGCTGAAGGTTTATGAGTGAATGACTTGGGTGGAACACATCAATGATCTCGCTTATAGTCAGGGATGTCAGAACAGTTTCAGATATCATTTTTATTTTGGCGGTCCTACGTCGCCAAATGTGAACTGCCCCACTCCCATTTTTTTTTAAAACAAAGTACATTTTGGCAATGATCCATAAACAGTAAAATAAATAAAATAAGAAGTATTACAAGATAGAATAAATAAACTATTGGAATAAGCATTTGTCACGGCCAGCACTCGTTACTTACCTTCCTCGCTCCCCGCCTCCGTTCAGTCCGTGCCGCATGTCTCTCCAGCGCCCTGCGGCTCCCTTTCCTCTTCCGGGTATTCTCTATAGGGTGTAACCTGACGGATTCCTACCTGCTCCAGTCTATCCCCACCATCAGGGGCTCTAGCGAACACTCGGTCCGACATCAGGCTCTACTAACTGGTGAGTTACCCGGCTTCTTCTTATCCTCTTTAAAGGTCACCTTGGTTCCCTGTCGGGGTAAGCCCGGGGTACCTTTGTGTTCTTATTTACGTCTGCAGACGGCCACCTCGGTACTCCGGTTCAGGGTAGCCCGGCGGTACCGTAACAGCATTGGTATATATGGCAATCACAGTAATCTTACAATTAGCATTTGTGCACCCCCATTCTCTTCTCCTCTTTTCTCTTCTCCATTCTCCTCTCCACTTACCTCTCCTCTACCATCCTCTTCTCTTCTCTCCTTTCTTTTGTTCTCTTCTTCTGTCCCCTCACCTCGCCTCTCCCCTTAGCTCTCCCATCCTCTCTTCACCTTTCTTTTCTCCTCTCTTTTTTTCTCTTCACTTTTCGCCTTGTCCCCTTATCTCTCCTATCTTTTCCTCTCCACTCCTCTCCTTCCCTTCCCTCCCCTCTCCTCTTTTTTCATCTCCACTCCTCTCCTTCCCTTCCCCTCTCCACTTTTTTCCTTCCCTTCCCTTTTCCTCTCCTCTTCCCTCTCCTTACCTCTCCTCTCTTTTCCTCTCCTCTCCCCTCTCCATACCTCTGCTCTCTTTTCCTCTCCACTCCTCTCCTTCCCTTCCCTCCCCTTTTCCTCCCCACTTTTCTCCTTTCCTCCTTTTTCTCTCCTCGCCTCTTCCCTCTCCTTACCTTTTCTCTCTTTTTCTCTCCACTCCACTCCTCTCCTTCCCTCCCCTTTTCCTCTCCACTTTTTTCCTTCCCTTCCCTTTTCCTCTCCTCTTCCCTCCCCTTACCTCTCCTCTCTTTTCCTCTCCTCTCCCCATACCACTCCTCTCTTTTCCTCTCCACTCCTCTCCTTCCCTCCCCACTCCTCTCCTTCCCTTCCCTCCCCTTTTCCTCTTCTCTCCTCTCCTCTTCCCTTCTCCTTACCTTTCCTCACTTCTCTTCTCCTCTCCTCTCCTCCCCTCTCCTCTCATCTTCTAGCCTCTCCCTTTTTTCCCCCCAAGCCTGTGTCGAATTAAAAGCTTACAAGACTGGTCCTTACAAATAAAGAGCCTCCTGATGGTTATAATGCCTCTACCTTTTTCCCCCCCAAGCCTGTGTCGAATTAAAAGCTTACAAGAGTGAGCCTTACAAATAAAGAGCCTCCTGATGGTTATAATGAAATGTTTTTTTTCTTTATTATTTGTTTAATGATTTTATTATTTATGTGATTTGTTAGTGTGGGGCCTGTCCCTTTTGTGGGGAACACTACAGACCGCAGCTTGCTCTGGGTGTCAGGGTACATCGGCGGTTGTAGTTTCCCGTATGCTAGCTTGCCCTGGCAACCATGGGCTACAAGCGCCAGCATGCCCAGGCGTGTAAGAGTGCACCAATAGAAGGGGGTATTTCAAGTTTTATTAAGTAATACATTTTTTATTTTATTTATTGCTGTTTATTATTATTTATTAAATAGAGAGAGTTTTGTGAATTAAAATACGTGATTTGGAAGTCAACATGTTAACATCACTGCGATGTGGAGCAATTGAATGAGAAAGGGGTTTAGGGCACGATGCTAGTGTTAAGCCTTGCAATAGAATGGGGCCATGTTAACATCGCTTCCAAAGTATATACAAATTATCTAAGGTTCTGCCAAATCATAACATCACAGAAAATATCATCAGGACATTGTGGTCTCCACACAAAAATTTTGTAAGGACCCCGTACCACCTAAATGGTGGAAAACCTAATATATGCACAGGACGTCAGACAAGGCCTATGCTTTGGTCACCATGGGACAGATCCTGACCCATGCAAGCCTTATGGCCGTGTGAGATCAGTACATACGTTGGCATAGCGGCGAGTGCACGCCCCCTGCACTCCCTGCTCGAGGTAATTAAATCTGGACACTAACGTGTTAAGATTCCTACCTTAAAATTTACGACTAGGTCTGCGGCCGATCTAGCTCTTAAGTGCCCCAGGTTCATAAAATAAAGGGGAGCAGGCATGGAAGGGAGCTTTAGGTTAAGTGCGGATACATGCGTCCTTCGGACCTGTGAATCCGGTCCAATGATACTGTATATTGGATGAGGGATTGAAAAAAATAAAATAAAACATTACAATGTAAAAGAATTGATTTAATTGGTCATATATATGTATATATGGGGTCGACTTCTCCTTATGTCTCCTGTAAGTTCATCCCTTCTACTTAGTGTGTTAGCTCACGTGAGCAGGTCCTTCCATCCTAGTGTTGTCCCCTCCACTTCCACTCATCGCTTACTCCGTACCCTCTTGTCCCCCTCTGCTACCTTTTACCCTTTTACCCCATCCCCGCCTGGTGGCTCCCTCTCAACCTCCCACTGCACTCTATCCCCTCCTCCGTGATCTATGCAAGCCTTGTACCTCGTATTCTTCTTTTGTAATGTGCTGTCCATTCCTGCCCTGTATGGCTGTATTGTATTTTGATGTATTCTTTATGGTGCTGAGGGCACCCTGTGGCGCTTTGTAAATAAATAATAATAAACATATTATGGCAGTATGACCGTACATTCTGCTGCTATTAAGTTCCATATAGAACCCTACCTCATCTGGTTCCACATAATGGACCAGATAATCGTACGTAAGGGCTAAACCCATGTACCGAACTGCGGAATGTACAGAATCTACTCCTGCACATCCAGCATTCTGTGTGTAGTCCAGGATTCTGGGCATGTGCAGTGACGGCAAAACAACTGATTAGCGCAAGCAGCTTGTGTAAATCAGCTGTTGTAAGGGAGTCTGGATCCGATCCATAGTCACCAAGCAATGTAAACATTTCTTCATTCTACTACAGAACAAGAAATACTCACTTCCTTTTGGAATTACATTTTGTAATGTGGGTTCTCAGGGCTAGAACTAAAGACTTTTTAGTTATTGCACAATTTCTACTTTTTCCAATTACAGTGATAGAATTTCTGCTGATGTGAGTTGTGCATCAAAGTGTGTGTTTTTCCTCCTGTTTTACCTTCATATGTTCTCTAAGGGGCTGTCAATTATAACATAACAATGTTCCAAGCTTCCAGCCTACGTCAGTAGATGTAGCAGAAGTATGTACCGTGACATATTGCACAGGTGTAACTAATTCTCATATTTACACTTGTAACAAACATTCGTCCTGTTTGATGTTCTGTTGACTTCTGTGAGAAGCTTCTTGATTCTTCAATTGTCCATAATTATTTTCATCTTTTGCAGTTTGTGGTAAATTTTCTTAATCTGGGTACACAAAAATAAATGCCCTTTTAACGATAGAGACGAAAGCTAATTACTACTTACCCATTAATTTTTTGGAAGCCATCTGACCACCCGCCGCAGACCCGATCAGTGAGGTAAGTAACACTCTTCAAGAACTTTTAGGATTAGTCTATGGGGAAAGGAGAGTTAGGGTTTGAGTAATTGAAGGGGAGGGTTAGGGTCAGCCTGTGGGTAGGGGAGCCTAGGCTTAGGCTGCGGGGATGGGGAGTCTTAGGGTTAGGCTACGGGGAAGGGAGTCTTAGGGTTAGGCTGCGGGGATGGGAAGTCTTAGGGTTAGGCTACGGGGAAGGGAGTCTTAGGGTTAGACTGCGGGGATGGGGAGTCTTAGGGTTAGACTGCGGGGAAGGGAGTCTTAGGGTCAGGCTTTGGGAAAGGGAGTGTTAGGATAAGCCTAAGTTTTAGGGTAGAAATATATTTACCATTCGCAGTGTAGGCTTCAATCCCAGGAACATCAATTGCTTCTCCTCCTCAAGACAATCGATTTCCGAAACCATTTTTAATTCATTCGTATGAAAACAGGCCTTTTCGAAAATTTAAAATTAATACGTCATACCTCCTAACATTAAAGTGATCAAAACACACAGGGGAAGTACGTTTTTGCTCTATCACAATGGGAAAACGGCCAAGTGTCCAGGAGGTCAACCTCGTGGTTTTAAGTCATGCAGTACCACCCTCTCCTTAAAGTGGTAGTGGTTTTAGTACCCATTTAATGTTGCTGGGGGTCACGTAGACCGAGTGAATGTTCCATACTTGTCAATTTCACCTATCAACAATATTCTACTGGAGGAATAGTTCACAGACTCCTTAAAGTGACGTCTGAGTGATCTGAGTAGAAAACAATTGATTGAGGAAGCCCCAGAGATCAGAGGAGAATTCAAAGGGGAACAAGTGGTTCATAAATCACTGAAGAGAACATGGAACTAGAGCTGGTAAGGAAATCCTTAGAAATGGTCTGGAGGCCAGACCTGTTTCTGTGGCCTACAGGAACAGGTCTGGAATGTAGCTTCTATGGGAAAAGGCACACTATTAGGATACCACAAGTAGGCCAAAGGAACAAGTGGAGGCCCCCAAACTTCCTATTAGATTGTAATAGCCCTTACAGTTATGCCTGGCAATCCAGATGCCTTCTCATAAACCAGAATCATATCTCATTCCAGACCAAGTTGTCTAAACTCACATAGGATTTAATAAACTATGAACTCTCGTCGCCCAATTTCAAAGGTATCAGCATGAAGAGATGAGTCAATGGATTGGTGCCTGGAGCCATTGTTTTATTATTTTAAAGCTTCAGTTGACCTTTAAAATTTTTGTGTTGTGTTTGACTTGAAGACTTAAGATTTCAGCAAGTGTTAAGGTGGAAAGTTAAGGATCTTCCGAATCTAAAAATAAAACGCCTCATATGCTGCATGTCAGGATTTTGTTTGGTTAGGATGTCATGCAGTTATACTATCTGCGGGATTCCCCTTGCAAATGCCATAACGAGTTATTGCTTGACATAAACAACTTGCAAAATATTCATCTCTAACGTGCGACCAAAGTCTCTCCCTTTGTTTAGAAACGGATAGCTTTCCTCTGCACAAGAGGAGTCAGAATGAATGCAAATAACGGATAGGGCCACATGATCCCACTGATAATCTTTTTTGTCAGCTTCAAGAATAATGGGCCAGATCCTAAGCTAAGTACGCCAGCCAATGACGTAATTTAACCTATTTGCATGCACGCGGCAGATGTTACACCACGAAACTCCTAACGTACGTACCATCAGCGGAAATACGAATGAAGGGGTGGGGGCATCAACACGACACCTGTAAATACACTTTAGAGGCGGAGTGAGGCATTTAAATTGGACAGCATGGGACGGGTTTGCCTGTCACGTACATAAATCCATTACGTAAGGTAGGGTTTGGGCAGCATAAAACGGCCAAAGTACATACAAGCGAGGGGAGTGCCTAGGGGAGTGCATAGTAATTACATTCTAACGTAACTAGCCCGTAGGTCTGGATTTACCCCAATGTTACAGTATATAAAAACTTCATGTTAGGTTTTTCCTCCTTGTTCCTAAAATAAATTCTTTCCTGCCACTTTCTTTATTGTACGCTCACATAGTACCAGATTCCTGGACTTCAATTTTGGCGTGAACGGATCCCAACGCAAAGCAAAACTTTCGGACGGATCTGTAAGCATTGAGCTTCGTTCTGCAGATATCTGGGCATTTTTACAGCTGAGACATACCGACTGCCGGCTTAAGGGTGTAATTACTCCTGGAGGGGTGTGCTTTACCGGTACCAAGATCTGTTGTGTGACAGACCATTGTGTGACATTTAAATGGCGACTGCTAGGAATTGTCGGCGATCTCCATTTTGTACAGCGGCAGTGATGCGACTCCCATAGTCGCCTAGGGCTGGATCCAGACTTAAGTAAGTGCTTGAAATGAGTTACTCCTGGGCTAAACCATGTTGATTTCAGGGGGAGTCATATTTCATCTGTTGCAAATAGTATTAGAGTTGAGAGGTGCTGTTTCCTATCCCAAGTCTAAATAACAGTGTGATAGTAAAGCTGGTCAGTATCTGTGTGCAGTAAGCAATTCAAAGATATATCCCTGCATGCAAAAAATACAATTACCTTTACTCCCCCTGAAATCAACATGGTTTAGCCCAGGAGTAACTCAATTCAAGCACTTACTTAAGCATGGATCCAGCCCCTAGATGATCCGTGGAGAGTTAAGAACCTGCATCCTAGACCTACTCTTAATCCTCCACTAGCCCTTCGTTTCACACAACCTGAACCTATCCTTCCCCTTCTTGAGTCCTAACCTTAGCCATCCATGTCCCAGAGGGTAACCCTAACCTTCCCCTTAAGGCCTAACCCTAACCCTTCCTTTTGAAGCCTAACTCTATCCCCCTTCTTGAACCCTAATCCTGACCTGAGCCTGCCACAGTTACTGCATCCTGTCTCTTTTGGAACTGGGTAGATAAAGGCACCTTTCCCACCAGCAATTTTTGATTTTCTATAGCATTTCTGCAATGTGCTGGTAACTACATCCCCTCCTGGACATATCATAGTTTGAATGAGTTACACATAGAGAAGAACAACTATACTGTACACTTAAGGCTGGGTGCACATGGGGGCTTTTTGGAAAGATACTCTTTCCAATCACACAATCAAAAGAGCTTTTCACCAGATATCTCACCAGTGTGTACTGTCCACAGATACTCAAAATCTTTGGAAACAGTCTGTGATCTTTGGATCTGATCTTTTGGAGCTCCTAATATGCCAGATCCACCATGGAAAGATATTTCTAGCTAACTGCAAGTGTGTCCTGTGTCTATGAGGAGATCTTTGGACAGTACACACTGGGAAGATATCTGGTAAAACGGGCCTGATCCAAACCTATGTCCACTTGCGTTTTTACGGCGGGTGTAAGCGTAAAAATGGCCTTTTGTACTTACTGCATGTGCGCGGGGCAGATGTCACGCTCATGTTACGGTCTGAGAAACTGAGCGTATGGGCCTTGATCGTAACAGCTTCATATTTACGCTCGGGGGGGGAGTGCCTGGCATACGATCTCTGTAATTACGAAATGAGGGCGGGGTGAAGCGTTTAAATTGTACAGTATGGGCGTGCTAAGCGTCGTAACTACGCAACGAGCTTACGTACGCACGCGGTTACGCTCAGAAGTTAGGGTAGGTTTTGCTGAGCGTAAGAAGCCAAAAGTAAATACGACCAAGGGGAGTGCCGAGCGGAGTGCATCGGAGGGACGCCGGCGTAAATACGCTACGCACATAAGCGTTTCATGAGCGTAGGTCTGGACCAGGCCCAAGGTCTCTTGATTGTGTGATTGGAACCTGAGACAGACACAGACCCTTAACATCCAATCAGCACAATGAGTGGTCATTACTGAGTGCAGACATCTATGAATACTGCTCTGAGCTGTATGAATCCGGTGCAGAGTATTCAGCCCCTTGATGTTCTACTAACCAACAAGTGCAAAGACCCGACTGTCACATGCACCAAATCCACCAATTTACAAAACATAAAGTGTGTATCTTTTATATGATGATGATGATTATCATTACGAGCAAGGATTTTTCAGCATGCTTTATAATAAAATGATATACTAATCCCAGTCTCCTGACTTATAGAACATCATCTCATTCCTTACACCCACACAAACATTGCAGAGGAACTGGAGTAAATGCTGGGGGCTGTGTGCGGTACCGTGTGTGGTAATTACTGGGAAGAGACTCCATTAAATTCTACCACTGGAAGCTGGAAGCGGAATAGTAATGAGTGTTTTGTGATAATGTTCTAGACTTTGTTAAATAACCTCCTTTCCTCAGTGGTCTGAAAACACGAGTAGAGTAAATGATTTGTATTCTAAGCAGCCTGTACCCCATAAATAGACTTTGCATGAAACCTTTGGGGAATAAAAATAAAAATAAGGTCATTTACCTCTTTACTGATTCTTTTCTTTATTTCTTTTCAGGTGTCTGGCGGAAGACACAAAACTGTAACTCATACGCCCTCATTCTATTACATCTATTTATCTATCTATCTATCTATCTATTTATTTATTTAGTCATACACATTAATACATCTACCTCAATCTCTCCCTATATATATATATATATATATATATATATATATATAGATCTATATATTAATATATAGATATATATATTTATATGG
>WWET01000874.1:304570-317232 GCA_011038615.1 Limnodynastes dumerilii | reverse complement strand
CCTTTATGTTAATTCTTTCCCTAACCCTCCCCTTCCATTACCCTAACTTTAACCGTCCCTTTCCAACAGCTTAACCCTAAGTTTCCCCTACTAGGCTCTGTTTCCTCGCCACAGCTTAGGGTGTTTGTCCCCGTTAATAGGACCGTTCTCAAATTGTGAGTCTAACCCTAACCCTTTCCTTAATCCTTACCCTAACCCTCCCCTTCTATTACCCTAACCCTCCCTTTCCCGTAGCCTGATCCTAACTCTAACCTTCCCCTTCCTTGACCCTAACTCTAACCCTCCCTTCCCCAAAAGCCTAACCCTAACCCTCCCCTTCTATTACCCTAACCCTCTCTTTCCCGCAGCCTGATCCTAACTCTAACCTTCCCCTTCCATGACCCTAACTCTAACCCTCCCTTCCCCAAAAGCCTAACCCTAACCCTATCCCTAACACTATTAGTCCCTGTAGAGTTTACTCACCTCTCCGGTGGTGTCTGCGGTGAGTGCTTCCGAGTCATCCCACCCCGCTGTCTAAATAGCCAGTTAGGAAGCATACACACCCGCCATTTGCACACATTATCCGATCCATTATTATTATTTGTATTATTATTCATGTCTATGTATATGGTGCCACAAAGGGTTCACAGCTCCGTACAGATTACACCGTATGAATAAAAGGACAAACGAGTGATACAGGTTACTGAATGATGACAAATAAGACAGGGAAACACCGCGCAGCACAAATTCCAATGAACCAAGGCTGAGACGCGGATGAGGCCGGGGAGGTGGAGGACACGGGAGTGGAGGACCCTGCTCTTGAGAGCTTTCAATCAGAGTGGGTGGAGGGAGCAGAGTGGAGACACGGAAAGGGGAAGAGGATGGGAGGGAGTGATGGTTGTGGCTGTGTAGAGAGAGAGGGGGTGGTGAAGATGGCGTAGAGGAGTGCAGGGGAGAAGGTTAGGTGGGGATGGATTTGATTTCTTGAAGCAGAGAAAAGGTGGGCACGATATTGGACCAGATCCACATTTAAGACTGAAATATGTACCTGAGCCTCCACATAGGTTACACATGTAATTAGCGACCCTATCTTCTGTGCATAGGAGGGGACGGCACACCCCCTGCACTCCTCTAGCAACTACTGACCTTCTGCGTGTGCAAAACCCTACCTTAAGGCTCTTGTGCGCAACGTTGGGTCCTGAGTAAGGGCTTAGGAAAGTTTACATGCTCCTCCCACCTGCTGTCAGAGATAGCTTTACGCATCTAAATGCAGTATCGGTCACAAGCGCCGTGCAGTCTCACAGCTGACAGATGCGGGATATGTAAATCAGCTGTCAGTATTATATCAGGATCTAATCCGTCGTGTCTTATGCTCTATTGTGGATCAGAGCATACTGTTTGTAAGAGCAGATGAATGAAAAATCTTAATGATTATATTTTTCAGGATCATGACCGGAGAGTGCGGGAGGCCACACAACAAGCCTTTGAACAGCTTATTCTGAAAGTGAAGAAACATTTGGCCCCTCATTTAAAGAGTCTCATGGGGTTCTGGCTTATAGCCCAGTGTGACACCTACTTACCCGCGGCAAGTGCAGCCAGAGTGGCCTTTGAAGCCGCGTTTCCTCCGCACAAGCAGCCGGAAGCCCTGGCCTTCTGCAAAGACGAAATTTTGAATGTGAGTTTGTCCAATGACTGAGGTCACGAATGTAAACAGGTTCCCACTCAGAACATTCCTGGGTTGCAGTCTGGCATTGAAAAATTTGAATCAAAGAAGAGGATCGCGGTAGTGCGGGGCGGGCAGAGGGCTATAAATGGAAATAAGTGATATAAAATTGAGTATAGGATTATTAAACGTAGATTGTTTAATTAAAATTCATTTATCTCAACCTCTGACACAATGCCATAATTCATAAAGAGTTTAGAAGAGTTTGTGTTAGTTAATTAATTTAAAAAACAGAACAAAAAATACACAACAAAGGATATTAAATAATAACCTAATTTGGAATATTCAAATGGAACCGGAATCCAATAGTACAGGGATATATATCCCATTAGTAGCTTGTGAACCACTGTCTGGTGGTACACGCAGGAACTTTGCTGTGTTATAAATAGTTACGGCAGCCCCAAGTTTTTGTATTTTAGCCACGAGCGATACCAGATGATAAGGAGTAATAATGGAATATAATATGCTGGGGGGAGAGTGACATATGTTAATATGAATCTGATAATCAAAAATATGTAATAAATGTGTATCTATATGGTAATGTCACAAATATGGAAATATACGAGATCTTGTGTGCTAATAGTAGGGCTTTACTGAGCGTGGTATCAGGGGATGCAGGCATAGGAGAGTATAATATAGGATAGAATGGGATTGGTCAGTAGTAAATGACCTGATATCCATAGCTGGTAACTGGCACGCAACAAAAAAAAAAAAAAAGTTGAGTACCGTTGCGACAGCGGACAGCAATAGCGATTGGAAAACCAGTTTCATTGCTCGTACGAACATCCGACAGCAGGGCGCTACTTTAACATTTACCGATCCGCTCACACTCAAAATTGTGGTGGATTTGAAGTCTGGGTCAATCAGCCATATGTAACGTAAACTCTCCCGCTTGTGAACAAGACCCGATCAATTGTCACAACTGGGGATCCAAAACTGAGATTTTCTGATCCGACCGTTCGGGAAATGGACAGTTATCATAACTCTGGATCCCATCCACGGTCATAAAGTTGTTATTTATAAGTACAAAAATATTGTAAGGACAAATATTTGTATTATTTGTTACAAAATTAGGATTCAGACACATTATTCATCTCCTATTTTGCACCATAATTTCCCGGAAATGAAATAACATACACATCTGTTGTTCCCCTTTGCATCCTTGCTTTTTTGTTACGGAATGAAATATAACACTTTGTTGGCACCTCTTTGAACCAGTTATTACAGAAGGTTGTAACCCCAACATCTGTTGTGGTTTGGCCACCTATAGATGAAATGTTTCAGGAAAATACACAGTAATCTGCTTTACATCGTAGGCGGAGAGACGGCCTTCTCTCCGGACCTGGCCCGATGCTCTCTGTTTACCGTGTGTGTGTTCTTCTGTCTGCTCATTACTTTGGCTGTTGGCTGCGTAGTGTTGCAGAGTTTACGGCGAGTTCACTGAGTTCTGTTTGGTGAACTCTTTCTTTGGGGTTAGCTCAGGGTATATTGTGTTCTAGAACATTGTGACCACTTCCTGCTCAAGTTCTTTGTTTGTGTTTCTTTATCTTTTTTTCCCCACAATGGTTTATTGAAATCTTTATTGACATAGGGCAGACATAGGCAAGCTTTGGCCCATTCAGCTATGACTTTGCTGTTGGAGCATGCTGGGAGTTGTAATTTTACAATACATACAATATAATTGCATATGGAGAAGAATAAGTAGCAGAAAGAAGTAGTAATGCCATTTTATAGGTCATCGGTATGGCCTTATCAAGAATACTTTGTCCAGTTCTGAAGGCTATGGACCAGATTCAGAGCTTAAAAATAAGACTAAATCAGGTGGAAAATTACACCTGGGTAAAACCATAATGAATTTCACGGAGAGTCCAATTAATGTTATTCTTTGCATGCATGGAGAATATTTTACTTTTACTTATTATACGCTGATACAGACCAGCTTTGCTTTTACACTTTTATATAGTCAAGGACTAGGAGACATCACCTCTCAACTCTTATTGTGTTACATGGTTTTGTCCAAGTGTAAATTTCCACCTCTTTTCCTCTTATTCTCAGACTCTGTATCCGGTCCTATATCTCCAGTAGTATATAAATACATTACAGGCTGAGCAAAGAAGGGCAACTGAAATGGTGCATAAACTGTGACACACAACATACAAGAAAGTAAACATGTATAGCTTGGAGCAAAGAAAGAACGGGGGATATGATGAGAGCTTTCACATAGATCAAAGGTTATAACAAGGTACAGGAGGGAAAAATTCTTCTAAGACAGAAGTATTAGAACATGAGGAGATGCACTGACACTGGAGGGAAGTACGGTAGGTTCAGAGGAAATTTGAGGAAAAATTACTTTGCAGAAAGGGTAGTAGTTAAATGGATTAGCCTCTCAACTGGGGTGGTAGAGTCTAATACAGTAGAGCAGTTTAGACATACTTTGGATAGACATAAGGATATCTTACAAAGAACTAAGGATCAAATAGGGTTTTAGGTTACCAGAGGTAAAAAAATAAATAAAAAATAGACTAATGGGCCAACTGGTTCTAATTTGCTGTCACATTCTGTGTAATACTTGGTGCCAGATTTACTAAGCTGCGGGTTTGGAAAAGTGGAGATGTTGCCCATAGCTACCACTCAGATTCTAGCTCTCGTTTTTTTTATTACATACTAGAGGATGTGAGCTAGATTCTGATTGGTTGCTATGGGCAACATCTCCTGTTTTCCAAACTTGCAGCTTAGTAAATCTGACCCTCGGAGTGCCAAAGGTGGCCTGTGTCTGAGCTGGTGTATGGGTTTATTGAGCTGATTTCAGTCTTAGGTTTCGAAGCCACAAGGATTGATTACTTATAGGGACATATTCAATAGGCCACAATGATGTGAAACCTGCCTTTTCCTATCGGTTACAACATCTAGCGTGCGTAAATCTAATGCCCTCTATAGGCTACTTTACGCTTCACGTCGTAGATCGCGTTATGAAGGGTTTGAGTTAGGAAAGTCAGCTTTAATGTCATCAGCTGGTTAATATTTTATCAATTATTATAATTATTTACATGGTGGTCACATATTTACAATCAATAACTTGCATTTTATATTCTGTTACTATTAACAAATATATATCATAGGAAACTCTACATCCGTTTATAATATAAATTAATGACCTGTTCTAATGATTTTTATTTTTCGGTTAGTTAGGTTACCAAAGGAAAAAAAAAAAAAAAAATGGACAGACTAATGGGCCAACTGGTTCTAATTTGCTGTCCCATTCTATGTAATATTCGGTGCCAGATTTACTAAGCTACAGGTTTGGAAAAGTGGAGATGTTGCCCATAGCTACCACTCAGATTCTAGCTCTCGTTTTTTTATTACATACTAGAGGATGTGAGCTAGATTCTGATTGGTTGCTATGGGCAACATCTCAACTTTTCCAAACCCACAGCTTAGTAAATCTGACCCTCGGAGTGCCAGAGGTGGCCTGTGTGTGAGCTGGTGTATGGGTTTGTTGAGCTGATTTCAGTCTTAGGTCTTGAAGCCACAAGGGACATATTCAATAGGCCACAATGATGTGAAACCTGCCTTTTCCTATCGGTTACAACATCTGGCGTGCGTAAATCTAATGCCCCCTATAGGCTACTGTAGATCGCGTTATGAAGGGTTTGAGTTAGGAAATTCAGCTTTAATGTCATCAGCTGGTTAATATTTTATCAATTATTATAATTATTTACGTGGTGGTCACATATTTACAATCAATAACTTGCATTTTATATTCTGTTACTATTAACAAATATTTATCATAGCAAACTCTACATCCGTTTATAATATAAATTAATGACCTGTTCTAATGATTTTTATTTTTCGGTTAGGTTTTGTTTGAACATTTGCTGAAAGAAACACCGGACTCGCTAAGTGATCCGCAGTATGTTGTTGTTTTAATTTTTTTATTGTTTACTTCTACCTAATTATTCACAGTAATATAACACCTGATAATCATTACTGCTTCCTAATCACATGTACCATGGTCCGTTTGTATGACCCTTTTTTCCAGTGATACAGTGGTACACATCAATCCAGTATTGCCTGATAATATCTTCCAATATACTGGCAGATGGTGTTGTAAAACTACAATTCCCAGCATGGTTTGGCAGGTATCCCCTTTGGCTATACAATACAATTAGAGCTTGCTGGGACTCGTAGTTTCCAAGCATCTGGAAAGACCAAGGTTGGCCAGGCCTGCACATACATAATTCAGACCCTCCAATATGACCCATTCATTCCATTAGGTACAAAATACTCTGCTTCTCTGTTTCCAACTGTCAGTTACTATGGTAACCACCTCTGTTGAATAGATAAATAGTTTTTGAAATATCAGTTAAGTCATTTCACCAGGTGAGTGACAGTTGGAAGCTCAGGAGTGGAGTATATTGTACCTAGTGGAATGGGTCATGTTGGAGGGTCTGACATATTTGTAGACGTTGAGGCCTTCTCATAAAAATGCAGCCTATAATCTGGTTCAGGTGGCCTGTAGATGACACAGCACATCCATGTTTTAATTTATTTTGGTTATTAATATATGAAAATGTTTCCCAGAACCGTTCCAGCTGAGGAAAGGGAATCCAAATACTTCCGGGTCGTGACCTGCTCCATGCTGGCATTGAAACGCCTTCTTTCTATGCTGCCGAGTAGCGACAGCAGCTCCCTCCATGACAGACTTGCTTACCTCCTGTCACAGAATGCGTTCTGGAAGTACAGCAAGCACACGTGTCCAAACGTAAGTTTCCATCATGTCTGCCGGAGGGTATTATTAATATTGTGGTATTGGCATTATGTGAATGAGTGAGGAAAGCAGGAGAATTATCCATAGTCAGAGGTAGAAGCATCTTGCTGGTCACAATAGCTAAATGTAATTTCAGTGTAATACATTTTATGTGACGTGTGCAGACAGAATACCAGCAAATTACCTGACAAACTGATGACAACATAACTGGAGGCAGCCATTTTGCCACCTTGGACAATATTCATGAGAATGGTATCTGTCACTTGATTAGGAAGCAGACATATGATGTCTCTAATTTATTTTATGTGAACTAAAAAATAAATACCTCAATGCAAGAAATGATATGAAATGCGCTAGAAACAAACAAACAAAAGACACAAAACAGGTGTTTTAATTACTTGACAGGATGTTCATGATTTGACATAGAAACCAAAGTAATTCCTGCACTAATGGAATATTTTGTTATTTCATTCTGTAGATACGCTCTGCTTTCTTTGAGCTTATTTCTGCGCTGTGTCAGAGTCACCCTGCCCTTATAAACGCAGAAGCTTCCCGGGTCTGTCTGGCCGTGCTGCTTAGTATTGATGACAGTGATGCTGTGGTGTGTCCTGCCCTTTGGGAGTCTGTGCTGTACACTGTAACCACCATTGAGGTAATGAGATCAAAATGTGATTCTTTATTAAACTAAATAATCATTTCCCTCTAAACACACACACTCACACTCTCTCACACAAACACACACACTCTCTCACACAAACACACACACTCTCTCACACACACACACATGCCACACACACACACTCTCACACACACAAACTCACTCTCACACACTCTCACACACACACACTCCACACACACACACTCACTCTCTCACACACACTCACTCTCTCACACACACTCACTCTTTCACACACACTCACTCTCTCACACACTCTCTCACACACACAAACACACACACACGATTCTCTGCTGTGTGATCTTTTAGATGTCACATGTAATAACAATACATTTTGGTTAAGAAATCGATTCCTAATGGGTTATCAGCTCTATATCATCCTAAAATCCCTTGTATGAAGGAGATTATTTAATACATTTATTTATCTTTTGGCTCTAAATAAGTTGCCTATTCCTGCCTAATATCCGTTTTTGTTTTTCTATTTAATATACTTACCTTCCTACTGGCACTGAAGAGGTTGAAAATCCCTCTTTTTTGAGGGTGCATATGTAGCATATCTAGTTTTTATGTGAGCCTTTATATTAGCCCAGATATTGTCACTTTATTGATTAACAGGTTTTTATATAGCGCCTATATTAAGCTGATATGAGGAGTTATTTGCTTTTTCAGATTGCTTGCTAGAGCCATCTAAGAATATTTATAATTAATAAGTGTTGTCCTCACTGTGTTTTTAATCACATTATTTTGATTGTTTTGTGACTCACTTCACTTTTTTTGTTGTTTTGTTTTTAAATTTCGCTGCTCTCCTTTCTATATATTTCCTTGTACATAATTGACTGTAAGGTATAATCATTGGTTGGACACAATAAAATCCAAGTACATAATTAAATAAGTATTTAACGGTGATAAATAAATATTAAGTTTTTTAAATCCATATTACTGTTCAACGCCATACTATTACCCTAGGGACACGTGAGTGCATCCTATGTTACCCCATCTCTTTCTGTATTCTATTCATGTATTACTTAGTGGTTGGATAACACCAAAGGGTTATAAAAGGGAATAATGTTTGATGGCACTGGTATCTAGGTCCTTTTTATACATTCCCTCCCATTTCTGTTTTGGTTCGAGTTTTTTAAATTGATTTATTTGATACAAAGTGGGATTTTAGTGCGGCCTTAGTGTCTTAAACAAGTGGTTGGATGTCACATGGGTCTTAAAGCCTATTATATCTGTACTTCACTCTCATGTTCTCTATACTTGCTAATATCTATGGGGTTTTATTAGGAGAGGTGGTTTCTACTAACCTCTCAGCAGCCTCTAGCGCTTCTGTTATCATAGGTTCATTTGCCAAAACCCATGTGGGATGATTGGAGTCAAACCAGTCCATGTCATCAGAACTATTACATTCAGCTTGGTCTCTCCTATTACCACAGTATGGGAATTTTCACTACTTCTATATCACAGACCCATTTCTGTATGTGAATGCTATATCCATAGTCTGTTTATTATTATTGTTTATTTATAAGGTGCCCCAAGGTGTCCGCAGCGCCGTACAAAATACAGTACAGACATACAGGGCAGGGATGGACAGCATAGTATATATTAAATACAATGGGCCGGATCCAGAACTACATCCGTCTTCCATAGACGGACGTAATTCAATGAACAATAGCTACTGCGCATGCGTAGTAGCTATTGTATGTAATCTGCGTATCGTTTCGATACGTAGATTGCGTATATGCGGTCTTTCTATAAATAGATTAAGGGCACCCAGAAAAAGTGAACATTACTGAGGCCCCTCCTGTATCAGGGATGGTATGTGCTTGTCTTTTAGACCGCATATACGCAATCTACGTATCGAAACGATACGCAGATTATGTACAATAGCTACTACGCATGCGCAGTAGCTATTGTTCATTGAATTATGTCCGTCTATGGAAGACGGACGTGGTTCTGGATCTACCTCAGTGTGACTATAAAAATATCACAGAAATACAATAAAGTGAAGGAAGTACAGAACACAAGGCAAAATGCGAGGTGTCAAGCTTGGAAGATCAATGAGCAGAGGATAGAGCGCAGTGAGAGGTTGAGAGGGAGCCACCAGGTGGGGATTGGGTAAAAGGGTAGTAGAGGGGGATAAGAGGGTTCAAAGTGAGGGGGGGAGTGGTGGACGAGGGAACAACACTAGAATTTAGGGCCCTGCTCACTTGAGCTAACACACTTAGTGGGAGGGATGAACTTTGACTTAAGGAGGGGGAAGGAAGTGGACAGCTGGTGTGAGCGGAGGAGAGGGGGAAGGAAGGAAGGAGAAGAAGGGATAGATGTAGGATGCAGTGAGGATTAAGTGGAGGAGGGGTAGACTAGCGTGAACAGGTGCGTTTTGAGTGAGCGCTTGAAGACCTGCAATGTGGGGGAGAGTGACTGAAGGTTTAGGATGAAACTGTTCTGTATTATTGTACATCTGGTTATGTGAATGTTACATTGTTATTCCTGTGTATTCCAGAACTGCTGGGATCATGTCAGTCTGAAGAAGGGGGTCTTACCTAAACTTTGGACAGTCCTGAGAGAGGGTGGAAGAGGACTCGCGACGGTCATTTTCCCCAACCTGCTGCCATTTATTAGCAGAATCCCACATGACGCCTCTTGCTCCCCTCTGACCTTCTACAACACTTTGTTTGAATCTTTAATCCAAGGGTATGTCCATTCTGTCTCCTTATCTTACATTTGTATGGCAAAATATCTGCAGCACTGCACCAGAAACGACCGTGTGTTCCATGGCGTGACGCATCTCTGCGCTTGCCATGGGGTTTATTGTGGTAGAAAAGGGGTTGAAGTAGTCAATGTAAAGCAAAGCTGGCCACACACTTGCCAGATCTTTGTATCTGATAAATGGGACAATGGGCTGGATCCAGACTTAAGTAAGTGCTTGAAATGAGATACTCCTGGGCTAAACCATGTTGATTTCAGGGGGTGTCAAGGTAATTGTATTCTTTGCATGCAGGGATATATCTTTGAATTGCTTACTGCACACAGATACTGACCAGCTTTACTATCACACTGTTATTTAGACTTGGGATAGGAAACATCACCTCTCAACTCTAATACTGTTTGCAACAGATGAAATATAACTCCCCTGCAATCAACATGGTTTAGCCCAGGAGTAACTAATTTCAGGCACTTACTTAAGTCTGGATCCAGCCCAATTTCCCCCAAGGGAAAGGTCCCTATATAGGTGCCACAAACTACATACTGCTGTGAACAATCATTGTGGTGTGTGACTTGTTGCCTTGGCAACCCCCAAAATAATTCCTTGCATTTTAAAAATATTGCTAGCTCTGGTCGATTATCAGTCAGGAATTCTACAGAAAACGATTAGATAATCAGACCTAAGTGTTTCGTTCCTGTTTTGTCACCTTTTTCAAAATTCATTGGCACTGCACACTACAGCATTTATCAGTCCAATCTACCAATGCTTGTACGATCAGACCAATAATTGATCTATTGTGTGGCAAGCTTAAGGGCATGCTTATGCCATTGTACCTAATGCAAACCCAATTGCAGACATAAAAATGTCCAGTTTACGGCAAAACATTTGCCCCAGCCACAGGGCATGTCTCAGTCTAGGGGGCTGCTAATGACTGGGTGTCGGTCCCAGCTTCAAATGGCCCTATTTTGATAGGGCCTTTCTCTCAGCCAGTTCCGAACTGGCTGGGATATCGATTGCTTATGCCTCGATGAGGCATAGCAATCCCTGGAGCACCGTTCATGGTGATCCGATAACTAAGTGAAAAAAACTAGCCTTTCCCTAATTCTAACCCTCCCCTTCCATTACCCTAACCCCCGCTTACCCGCTGCCTGACCCTAACCCTCCTTTCCCTGCGGCCTGACCCTAACCTTCCCTTCTTATTTTGATAGGGCCTTTCTCTCAGCCAGTTCCGAACTGGCTGGGATATCGATTGCTTATGCCTCGATGAGGCATAGCAATCAATCCCTGGAGCACCGAACACGATGATCCGAATACTAAGTGAAAAAAACTAGCTTTTCCCTAATTCTAACCCTCCCGTTCCATTACCCTAACCCTAACCCCCGCTTACCCGCTGCCTGACCCTAACCCTCCTTTCCCCGTGGCCTGACCCTAACCTTCCCTTCTCCCTAGCCTGACCCTAACCCTACCTTCTCTATAGCCTAACCTTAAGACCCCCCTCCCCACAGCCTGACCCTAACCTTCCCCTTCTATGGCCCTAACCTTAATCCTCCCTTCCTAAGAGACCCTAACCCCCCTAACACTAAAAGTACCTGGAGAGGTTACTCACCTCTCCAGATCTGTTATCTGTGGTGGGTCTGCGGCAAAAATGAATGGCTGAGTACGCAGATCGGCACACTCAGCCATTCATAAAAAAAATATAAAACGGCTTCCATTCTAAATAGAGACAAAAGAAACTTTCGTCTGTCTCTATTTCTAAAAGCACCCATTCAGACCGGGGACTCGCAACGTAATGACTGACAGTTAACTTGTTTCGGATTACCATTTTACCACCTGAATGCCTAAAAGGTATAAAGATGCTGTCTATCCATTGCGATGTATAAAACAAATAAAATAATAAAAGAAAACCTTTTTTTTAAGCTAATTTTAGACCTGATTATATTGTCAATACATTCACCATGTCTGAAGGCCTCGCTTTGATTTAGTCATTTCCTGTTTTAACAGTCTATCCAGTGAACGAGCCATTGTCAGCCCAATGGAATATTCCGCCATACTGACCGCCTACACGGAATGCTTGCGGCTCGCTATGCAGGAATCTATGGGAGAAGATGAGGAACACGCAAAGTTTCGCCAGATGCTCCTAACCGACCAGGTACGAGATGATAACAAATATGACATCAGAGACGCTAGAGGCCAGATTTACTAAGCTACGGGAAAGGAAAACTGGAGGTGTTGCCCATAGCAACCAATCAGGTTCTACCTGACATTTTCTAGTATGTAATAGGAAAGTGAGAGCTAGAATCTGATTGGCTGTTATGAGCAATAGCTCCACTTTTCCTTTTCTGCAGCTTAGTAAATCTAGCCTTAGGTTTTCTTTTCTTTAAACACTCTGTATCATATCTATTAAAAAGGCGACATTAGCCCTGGGCGTTAAACAACACTTCCAGCTAATTGCTGCCTTTTTTGAGTTTTTAAAATTTTTATTTGCAATTCATTTTTACAAACCATTATTTTTACCATTGTGATTTATGATTTATTTGTAGTTTGAGTTTTATCGAATGAATGAAATTTTTGAAAATGAGAGGAAAACAGGTAGAATTTACAGCTGGGCAAAACCTTGTGAGGTTTCAGGGGGAGTCTATTTAAGTAATTTTTTGCTTGCAGGGTGAATACATTGCTTTTGCTCTTTGCACACAGACATTGACAAGTGTTACCTTTGAACTTAGACTTGGGCTAGAGTTTGTCCATTTACATGGATATGTGTGTGTGTGTGTATATATATATATATATATATATATATATATTTATT
>WWET01000874.1:283043-301605 GCA_011038615.1 Limnodynastes dumerilii | reverse complement strand
CAGTTTTGAATTTAGAGAACGTTCTCTCCTCCGCATGTGAAAAGCCAAGTTGTTGATGCCTGAATGGACAACAGCTTGAACAGAATTCTTTTAAAATGCTTATTACCCTCAAAAGGTGTCCACGATGCACTTAAAATTTAGGTAAGCTCGTAAGACGGGATTCAGAATTACGAAAAGTGGGCCACATTTCGACACTGCATGTGCGCCAATTAAAGGTTTACAGAGTGACTCCAGATCCCCATGATGCATTGCCAGGTGGGGCGTAATGACCCAGTATGTGTGCGGGGTGTATGCATCGGGAAGGTTGGGGGTTATGCTAACCATGCAGTTAGGGCCCTTATGTTTGATCCTCCCAGCTCTCGCATACGCTGGAGTTAAACATTTAAGGCAGTGTGATGGGCATGGAAATTCTTGTGTGCAAAAGGAGTGGTCTCCCCTCGTAGATACAGAGGATTGCACGGTGGTTCGCGATCGTTGGCCCCTGCCACTGCAGAAGTAGTTACAATCGTAGCAAAAGCAAACTTCTGAAACTGGCCAAAAACTCTTCATTTGTTCAAAACTTGTAAGATGGTATCAGAAATGATCATTTTAGTTCCATGATGATAGTTATCAAGGATACTTTTTCATTGGAAAAGGGATAATAATGTGTTATTTTTTCTTTCCTAGCTTATCCCTCTTATCAGTTCCTCATTAAAAGACCCAAAACTCCAGAACAGTTCACTCTTTAGGCAAATAGAAGAAACCGTCCGTTCTTGGGAGAAAAAGGCCGAAAGTCCAGGGACTGACAGCGGTCTGTCCAAAACATACGCCATTGTGTTGTCCTTATTTTGGGAGGGCCTTGAACAGGTGTGTGTCAGGCACGTGGACTTCATTGAAGCTGAAGACCGGGAACTAGATGGTGTTTCAGGACTCCTTCAGGTGTTGAAGAACCCAAACGATTCCTTGAAGACCTGCAAAAAAAAGGAAGTCAAAATCAGGTTTACAGATGAAGACGACAGCAAAAATGACGCTGTGGAAAATCGGCCTTTAGAATCTCCGGTGTCCACCAAGGACAGCGATTGGCCCTTGAGTGATCTGAGACAAGAGCGCCTCCAGGACTTGGTTTGCAAGCTAGCAGAGCTGAGCTTGGTGTTTATAACTGAACAGAAATCTCATCGGCACTTGAAGTTCCTCGCCTCCCTCCTCAGCACCTTTTCATCCGTCAGGGTGTTCCAGGTCCTCCTAGAACAAAGCACGGAAGGAGGCGGTAAAAGTGAGCCGGTGGTGGAACTGGAAGCGCCGGTAGAACCTGGAAACCCAGCAGTGCAGTTTCTGTACCAAAGATTAACTGTCTGGTTGCAGGAAGGTAGAGCAGAAGCTGTCGATTTCTTGGTCGACATTTTGTACAGTGTTCTGCGTTGCTGTGAGCAACCTTCAGAGAGAAAACTACTTCTCAACAATTTAACAAAGGTAATGGGACTGCTTGTTATTGTAATTGTCATTTAGACACCGTTATGCATAATTAAATTCTTTATTTAGGTCTTCTACTTGCCTGGGGCTAGATTTACTAAGCTGGGGGTTTAGAAAAGTGGAGATGTTGCCCACAGCAACATAGAATGTCAGCTAAAATTTGATTAGTTGCTATGGGCAACAGCTCCACTTTTCCAAACCCGCATCTTAGTAAATCAGGCCCTGGTCTTTATATCACAATGTTGAATTGTGTTTTAGTTTTTTCTCTGTTCATGGACAAATATGTCAGAAAGATAAACTGTGCTGTAACCAAGGAAACAGAATAAAACTCTGGAAAGTCCAGTGGGATAACTGTGTACTCGGGGTAGTAGTAGCAGTCTTGGGCCCCATAACTAGGAGGCGGTGGATGGGCAGGGACTGGGGGCGGAGCTGTGTGGGACAGCGCTCGGTACTCCCACGTATGAGTGCTGAGCATTCATGGAGTGCCAAACGCTGTTTTAGGCTGTCAGCCTTTGAACGCTTGCTTACAGGAGACAGAAAATTAAACAAATGACTCCCTAGTAGGTGGTAATATTATTTTAGAGTTTGCTGATATTTAGTTAACTGTCTGATGTTTTTCTTTCTTTTAGATGGAATTTCAGTGGCGTGTGTTTCTATACATCATTCGAAAGGTAAATCTTGTACTGTGTATGACTTGCACAAAATGATTGTTAGGCAGCATCGAGTTGTAGAGTTTGTTGGGAAGCTTATTAGCGACCTGGTATTAGTAGGAGATTTTTTTTTTTAAGTTATTTTGACCTCAGGACCTCATATGCGATGAGATTTTTTGTTTTTTGTTTTTTTTTTGTTTTGCTTACAGTCGTTTTAGGCAGTAAAACAAATCTTGGTGCAAATATTGTGTTCTTAATAACAAAACTACAATATATGTGCCCCGGGGTGATCCTCTACAATCAAACATTTCTATAACTATAATGGGGTAGATCCAGAACTACGTTTGCCGTACGTTTATTCGCGGTGCGTATTTTCGTGTGCGTAAATTCGTTACACTCCTCTGCACACCCCTTGCACGGACGTATTTTGTCAAGATACGCCGCCCAAACCCTACCTTAACTTTTTCCAACGTAACCGCTGTCATATGCACGTATGGACTGAACGAATTTACGCAGCTAAGCACGCCCATACTGTACACTTTAAATACAACCCCCCGCCTACTTCACGTAATTCACACGTAATTTGTAGAAACGTAAAATTGGCACGCCCACACGTAAGTATTTACGTGACACGTGACGTGAATGGCCCATACGTTCACAATTACGCTACGTTACTGTGCGTATTTTCTATGGTGCGCATGCGCAGTGCGTACAAAACAGCGATTTTACGTCTCTGACATGCGTAAATTCGCTCCGAAGCGTTCTGGATCAGGCCTAATGTCTATAACCACCGACAGGGTCTCTGCCTTGTATACAGAAAAAAATCTTATCTTTCCTTGTTTTTGTTTTTTTAACCTTTTAGCTTTGTAAATATGATTATTAAGTATTTTTGTATAAAATAACTTTTACTGTAGGTCTGCAAATCAGGGTTTATTTTAATCTTGCGGTTAAGACAAATAAAGTGGTTTATAAAAGGTGCTTTCTAATATGATCTAATAACGTCCAGTGTGTTTGTTGGACATACGTAGTTAAGCACTGAATAATCCAGCTAGCAAGTCTGGTTGGTTAGTGTACCAGATACCGCTATTACATTTACCTCTAATCAAGTGTTATTAGTGATAATAACCAGGTTAATATAGCGCCACACTGCAGCACTTTACAGAGAACATTTTAACCTTTCACATCAGTCCCTGACTCTATAGGATCTACAAACTAACACACACACACACACACACACTCACACTCACTCTCACACTAGGGTTAATTGAGTCAGCATCCAATGAACCTACCAGCATGTTTTTTTTTTGCACGTTGGAGGAAACCGGAGCACCCAGGGAAACCCACATAGACACAGGGAGAACATACAAACTCCACACTATATAAGGCCTAGTCCGGGAATCGAACTCATGACCTCAGCAATGTGAGGCACAAGTACTGCTCGTGTGTAATAAATTACAGAGAGAGGTGGTGATTTCTATATTTAAAGACCCGCAAAATATGTTGAAACACTTGACTGCTAGACAGGGAAGTATATAACGGGTGCATCTGTTACAGGGTCCAGAGGTAAAGGAGGAGTCTGAGGCAGCCACCATCATTGTCCCCACAATAGACACATTGCTCTTATAGCGGGCACAGCATTGCCACTCTGCTGTGCCTCTCATCCCACCAGTTGAATCAGCAGAGTGGGCATTTTTTGCGCGTGCGCATTAAGGTGCATGTGCAATAGGCAACCACTGCTCCACTTATTTGAGCTCTATTGAGAGCAGAGTGGAGACCAGTGTAGAGGGTGAATGGACTGATAGCATAGTGGCACCTTCCATTCATGCCTTATCAGTGTCTAGGCCCATTTCTTTTGATTAATAATGCCCATTATAAGGGCTCAGACCTAGGTATTGAATCACTGACCTCCTACCTCTGTATGCTTTGGGTCAGGGAAAGACATTTCTACGTTGAACCAGAGTTTCTCTTTAGCTTATACCCATTCTCTCTCTGCCAGGCATGTTCCGATCCGGTGAAGCACTCCTTGATTGCTGATTGGCTGAAAGGCGATGTTTTGGGAAACAAGCTGATCTCTCTAGCCAGTGACCTGTGTACCAGTGGTTTATCAGATAAGGCGACACCACCAGGATCCTATTGCTCTGACAAGTGGTCTCTGCTCAGCCTAGTGCTCTCCGAACACGTCAAGAGCGGTGAGGAGACATCATGCAATCTATGTCATATTATTGTGCGTTGTATCATTATGTGAGGGAGTTATGTTGTTCTGACATCATTAATAATGGTACATTTAAAACAAGTAATGTCCTTTTGGCTGATAGAGAGAGAACGTCTAATATCAACAACGGTTTCTGTAAGTGATGATTTTCCTTATCTCCTTAGTTAAAAGGGTTTGTAGCAGAACATGGTTTTTATCTTTATGCTCTTTATGTTCTTATCTTTAATCTGATACTTTGTTCTTGAACTATGTAAAAGGAGTATGTGCTCTGTGCCAAGTCATTCCAAAGTGCAAAGTAGGTTGGAGTCTGTCCATGATAGTGTGAGTTATATGAAATTATATAAACAAATCAATGAATTCCACGCCCGCCAAGAGTTACGAGCAAAATTCAGAGGTCTGGCTCCGGACCATATTTGTCTCGAAATGAAGCGTAACAGCCACAGTCGATGGTCATTCCACAATCGAGTTGAAAGTGTGCAATAATATTGCGCCTTTAGCCACCGTGGGCAACAAGTGGTTAGCACTTCTGCCTCATAGTGCTGAGGTCGTGCGTTTGATTCCCGGGCAAGGCTTTAATTGTGTGGAGCTTGTATGATCTCCCTTTGTCTGTGTGTGTTTCCTCTGGGTTCTCCGGTTTCTTCTCCCTGTCTAAAAAAACATGTGTAAGGGCCTAATCCAGGCCTCCACGCATGTTCCACATAGAAGAGGGGAGCAGACTCCCCCCGTCAGTCCCTTCTCTTGTGCGTGTCTATAAGCCTGCCTTAAGTTCTCTGCACAGATCTGCGTCTGTTCGGATGTGCTTACCACCGCCCACTCACCTTCGCTTGCATGCCTCTTCCCACGTGCAGCGATTAGACATGCGGATGCCTCGTAAGGCCCTGTCAGACGGATTTCCTTGCGTGTGGAACTCCATTCTGCACACAAGGAGATCCATGGCGGAACATCTGACTTGCGCGCTGCTAGAAAATCACCCGACTTCCGCAAGTTGAGTCTGAAGCTCCAGTGGGGCAGAGACTGATGTGAGTGATTGTTTAAAGTGCATTATGTAATATAAAGATTGACAATGAAAAGCTGGTAATAAATTGATAATAAGTAACAATGTTTTTTTTTTCAGAGTCACTTATTGCAGAAACCTACATGGAAAAGATTATTGATCAGCTTCACTGTGCCCTGTCTAAAGCGAGAGACCTCTCCGAAGCCGGTGACATTGAGCAGTCCGTGTCCTTTATATGTGACGTGGCCTCAAACTTCTTCAGCTCGGTGAAAGGCTGCCTGCAGATGCCGTCGGCAGAGGAATTGCTTCTTACCGTCTTCCAGCTGTGTGCTCAGCCCTCCGGCAACACTCGTTTATCAGGTACAACTAGAGCTTTGTGTTCAGACGGGGCACAGATCATAAGCTGGCTGTGCAATTGAGCGACCATTACTCCTAGCAGGAGGTGTCCGATAATATTGAAGGTTTTTTCCTAGGGAAAGGTCCCGATATCTGTGCACTCACTTCTCCTGCTGAGACCAATAATCCTGGCTGAAAAGGGGGAGGCTGCTGGGATTGACAGGACGCCTATGCAGCTAGCTAATTTGCTGGCTGTAGATACTCTGGTCATTAGTGTGTGGCAGCTCCACCTCCTGGCCAGAGTTATCTGATCTGTCTGACTCCATATTTATCAGCAAGTATAGCAGTAATATAGTAATGGAAGCCCTGGATCTCTTGCAGAATATAGAGCTTTCATTACTTTTTTACCACTTTACTGGACGATAATGACAGTGCTGTTTCTAGACCCCCCTTCCCCCCCATCCAGCCTTTTACTTCCATTCCCTTGTATGTGTCCAGTTATCCACTTCTGCCAATTGTTGTGCACATCAGCCTTTTTTTATGCCCCCTTATATGTATCAGCCTCCTTTGTGCCCCCTGTATATGTGTCCAGCCTCCTTTTGTGACCCATGTATATGTGTCCAGCCTCCTTTTGTGACCCATGTATATGTGTCCAGCCTCCTTTTGTGACCCATGTATATGTGTCCAGCCTCCTTTTGTGGCCCTTATATACTAACAACTTTTTTTTTTAATTAAAACCTAAAGTCACTTATCTTTCTTTACCTTCTCCCTCTTGCTCCTTCCTCTGCAGCACAGATGAAAGGCACAGGATATCCCTCCTACGGGAACCCTGTAGGACCAGATCTATTTCCATGAATAACACTACCTCATAGTGTTATTCAATGAAAAAGCTTTGATGCTACAGGGCTCCTGTAGGAAAAATAAATAAACTTACAGTGCTTCTAAAAAGGGAATTATGTGTACAATACTGAGCTCAAATTGGGGAGATTTATCTCTGACTCCACACCTGTATAATGGCTTCAATAAGATAGGAAAACGGCACTTAGAATGTTATAAACAAGTTTTAAGAACTTTGACCAAGAACTCTCCTTGTTACATCTTAAGGTATCCAGTGCTGCCAGCTAACCTCTTAGCGGGGCACGATCCGCTCTAGTGGGATCCTACTACTAAATAGAGTGTGTCTGTGTTTTTTAAAAGGAATTTTAGATATGTTGCTTATTATTGATTCAATTAAAACTTGTTTATAACATTCTAAGTGCCGTTTTCCTATCTTATTGAAGCCATTATACAGGTGTGGAGTCAGAGATAAATCTCCCCAATTTGAGCTCAGTATTGTACACATAATTCCCTTTTTAGAAGCGCTGTAAGTTTATTTATTTTTTTGTATTTTTCCAGCCTTGGGAAGGGGGGTGGAGTCACATCACCCCATACAGCTGCTATATCTACTTTAAATTAATCTTAGATTTAGCGCCATTTGCTTATATTCTTTTTTGTCATGCGGTCTGCGTCTGTGGGAGCCACAGTCTATGTGACCGCAGCTCGGTGGAGGGCTGTGTGACCTACCGGGCAATAGCACGGCTCGCCCTCCCTTAGAAACGGCCCTGAAGACAGACATGGAGGTGCGGGTTTGATAAATGGCCACCCACTACTTGATATCGGGAATTTGATGACAATTTTAGTTTAGAGAGGCAAACGATAACGTTTTCGGACCCTAGTGTTTCTAGATCCTGCCCACACTTTAGCGCGACAATCAGCGCGCTCACTCGATAATTGGACCAATAATCACTGTAGTGTATGGTCAGCCAGTTACACCTCTTGTTATGCCAGGCCCTGTCACTAATATTATGGAGCAGATACATCTGTTATGATGTAAGAGGAATAGGAAAAATCAGTTAATCATAGGAGCACACGCCTGGCCACAGGACTGGATCCAGACTACCGGTTGCGCAGCGACTGCAAGGATACGCTTCCATACGAGCAAATGCCAGACCACTGCCCTTGTTCGCATAGGGTTCCAAATCAGGGACACTACCTTGAAGCTGTATATTGCGATCGGATGTGGGTCGGCGCTGAGAACGGCCCTTTTTTTGAAAGGAGTTTTCTTCCCAGCCAGTTGCAAACAGACTGGGAAATCAGTTGCTTCTGCCTCACCGAGGAGAAACCATTGATCCACTGAAGAAGGAAGATGTAGTGGCGAATAATAAGTATTAATGTAACCCCAACCCTTATCCTAATTCTTACCTTAACCCTCCCTTCCCTGCAGCCTAACTCTAAGACTCCGTTCCCCACAGCCTGACCCTAAGACTCCTGTACCCGCAGCCTAACCCAAAGTATTTCCTCCCCACAGCCTAACCCTAGTCTCATCTACCCACAGCCTGTCCCTATGACTCCTCTTCCCGCAGCCTGACCCTAAGTCTCCCCTCCCCACAGCCTGACCCTAATAATATCCTACTTGTAGCCTAACCCTAAGACTCCCCTCCCTGCAGCCTGACCCTAAGACTCCCCTCCCTGCAGCCTTACCCTAATACTCCCCATAGAGTCCTAATCCTAAAACTCCCCTAACACTACCTTGTAATAGTCACCTCCCCAGCTGTGGTGTGACGGTGGTCTGCGGGGGCGGTCTCCAAATGAATTATAATTAAACCAATAATAAAATTTTCAGAGTAGCAATATTTTCGAACTAGAGACAGACGAAAGTTAGCTTTCAGCTGTCTCTATTTCATAAACAGCATTTTCAAGACCACGACTGCATCCCATTGTAATCACCTGTTAGTACGCCCTTACGGTCTATATACAGAACCACTACCACTTGTGACTGCAGCCCGTCTGCCTGTTGAAACCTGGAATCTGTGTGTGCACCTCGTTAACGTTCTTCCACAAGGTTTGGTCTTGACATGACAGTAGGGTAGACAGAACTTCTCAGAGCCTTGGCTTATCCAGTGTCACCTTAGGTGATACAGTGAGTGTATGAAAAGAAATGTATGTATTGTTTCTTTGCCGTTGTTAAAGAATAGTCCGCAAGCAATGACAGTTTATGTATGAATTAAGGGAGATAATTTATGAATTGACATTGAATGTGATCTATTTCTGCTAGAAACCCAGATGTTAAAGCTGAAACACACATGGATGGCTGGTCTGAACTCACTCGTGCTCCAGTTTCATGATAACCCCAAAGGGAGCAGCTTCTTGACTCGATCTGCGGAGTGGATCAAAGATCAAACCCAGGTGTCACGTCTGAGTGTACAGGGGTAAGGTTGTGAACAAAACAAATGTGTCTTGGAAGCAATTTTGGTGGGTTTCACAAACGTCAAATCCAACAGCGTTTAGTAGATAGAGGTGGTTTAAGATTCCAAACGCCAAACATTGTTTGCGTGGTTTTTTTGGTCTGTTGTTAAGGTCGTGCACATTGATCATTGTGGTAAAGGGTCATTACTAGCAATCCTTTCAGCTGTAAATGGTGTTCATGCTTTGGCCACCAGCTCTCCTGCACACGTCGTAGAACAGGGACCCTACATTGACTAGACCTGACACCTAGAGCTGCACCTCGATCATAGTAACATCCAGGGGAAGTAGAGGCTCGAGCAGTTTCCGCTGTCCTTGATGCAAAAAGAGAATCGGGTGTGGAACTGGAGGGAATGGACATTGCATTACCAGGGTCTTTACTTGGACAGTTTTATCGGGTGAAGGAAGTGGATAAAGATGACACTTTTATTAAAGTTCCATGAGAGGTGCAATCCACACCAGGGCAGAGGTAAAATCGTAGCTTCCCTGTCAGTCACAGATAGGGCTTATAGGGACCGTTCTCTTTAGTATAAGCCAAAACAAGATAACAAGGAGCGAATAACAGTGCATTACAAACTTTAATATAACTCGCTGGTTGTGTGACCTCATTTGCAGAGAGCAACTTGAGAATCATGAGAATTAAAAAAGTCCGGTGGCTTAGCAATGAATATCACCTAATTCTATGGGCCAGATTTACTAAGCTGCGGGTTTGGAAAAGTGGAAATGTTACCAATAGCAACCAATCAGATTCTAGCTCTCACTTTCTTTTTGCATACTAGAGAATGTCAACTAAAATCTGATTGGTTGCTATGGGCAACATCTCCACTTTTCCAAACCCACAGCTTAGAAAATCTGGCCCTAAGAGTACCTCAGCATCCCGGTAGTCTCTGGGAGTTGTATTGATGGTGTACCCAGTGGAGACAAGTCTTTTATTTCCGGGTGGCCTCTTGCTTAGTACACCTCCAGAGCATCTCACGGAGTCCTTTCTCATTGCTTTGTTACATTGCTTGGCTACCTTTAAGTCACATGAAATAGTGACCCCAAGATCCCTTTCCTCCTCAGCGGTTTGTAATGTATTTGCTGTTAATGATATTTAGAGCTTTTGGGTTTTTGCCTCCCGAGTGCATGATGTGGCTTTAAACTCCCACACTCATGACCATTCCTCTAGTTTATCTACATCATCAATCATCAATCATTAAGATTCACTAAGCTGCAGGATAGGAGAAGTAGAGATGTTGCCCATAGCAACCAATCACATTCTAGCTGATATTTTCTAGTATGTAATAGGAAAAGTGAGAGCTAGAATCTGATTGGTTGCTATGGATCTCCACTTTTCCTTTCCCGCAGCTTAGTAAATCTAGGCCTAAGATAAGATTCCGTTACATCTAGTGACGGATCCCTCACCATCAATAATAAAATGTGCTGTGTGGCTTGTTTATGTCCATCATTGCATCATTATAAGACCTCATTCTTCTTTATGCAAACGTTGGCAACTATCCTTCAGTGTCCGGGAGGTTCCTGAGCTTTGATGGACTTGAGGTAGTGATTTAGTGCAAATCACAGCCTCAGTAACAGACTGTGGGAGTGGGTGGGATTTCATGTAGTCAGGGGGTGAAGCTTTGGGCATTGATTTGCTTAAACCACACCCTCAAGTCCTGACTCCATTCTGCTGTCTCTTGTTTCTTTTGGAAGTCGACAACCCTGCATTAGGGAAATGGGGATAACGCAGTATTGGATGGAAAATTCCTAACTGCTCCTTATGGCAAGTGATTCAAAATGAGAACTATTTTAAGGTCATTTAGTCGCCTCTTTTGTTATACTGTTCAAAAAGCGCCCATAATGCAACGTCTGCCAACAAAACGTCTGTATTAAATATTTACTCTTGCAGGCTCCAGTCACTAATAACTGCCGTTAATACATTGCACGACAAGATTCTGGAATCCGGGCCATCGGCTTTCAACGTCTTGGCCGAGCACATGACCCTGATGACGCCCAGCGACGAGGGATGGCAGAAGATGCGCCAGTCTCTCCCAGGACAGGTCTGTGTTTTCTCATACATCGCATGCTATCACGACAAGGGTAGGCGTCCGGTGATATTTCACTGAGACGGGCGAGGTGATGAAGCCACATCGTTTCTGTTGTGACAGCTCTCTTCTGTTGCAGTGGTGGAGCAGAGCACTATTGGAAGGACGGCTAAGCCTGAATTCGGAAACATCTGGGACAGATCTTAAATCATTCTCTAAAGCTTGGCTGCCTCACCACCTCTGCACCACGGCTCTGCTCAGCAAAATGGCTTTACGGATGCTGGAGAATGACGCGCTGATTAAAGACGAGGAAATGGAAACGAAAATAAACATCGCTGGTAAGCTTGTAAAGAAAAAAAATATATATGAATATTTCCTTTTTTATTTTATTCATTTTTTTTATAGACAGTATCATTTTTCATTTCATTTTCTTTGCTTTATTTTTTAAATTCCTATTCATCGAAGTTGCCAAAACTGCATCTCAGAACAACTTAAGTTTAGATTAAACACAATTAGTGTCCATTAATTGGCCAGCTGGAACGTTCTGGGAACATTGCGGATTATTCCGCCCACGCACCAACAAGAGAGCTTTTCCAATTAGCTGTTGATCACTCAGTCACGGTGTGCAGTGTAACGGCAAGGCTACGCGTCCCGGGCTCTCTAGAGTTCTCCGGGTCGAACGGAGTATTTTTCAGTCCGCGTTTATTTTCCTTCCACTCCCAGTCTCTACAGTCTCCCTTTTGTCAGAGTTCATTTATCTTACACATGGCTTGATAAGAGTAACCCATCCCTTGTGTTAATGCACGGACATGGACAGGCCCAATATTTACAGTAGATACAGTTCAATCTTACAGCCAGTGAGTAGTGCATTTCATGTCTGTTTTGGAAGTCTGTTAACTTGTCTCATAGGGAGGTGATTTATGGGGTGGGATTTGAAGGAAAGAGCTAGAAAGGATTCTAAGTGTGTATATAGCCTGAGAATTTTTGGAATACAAATAAATCCCAGCTTCTCGACTTGTACCTCTGAAGGGGTCTCTGAATTTATGGTGCTCACCATTACTCATCATTGAAAGAAACACATGAATTAAAGCAGCCTTTCTCAACTTTTTCTGCCACGAGGGAACCCTTAAAAAAAAGACATTTCAGTTTCGGGGGAACCCCTGTACAATTATTGTAAAATAAATTAAAATATTGTTACAAAAGGTATAAAATCGAAATATTGCAATAATAGAGTTACATAGGAATCAGACATTTGGTAACATATTTAAAAGGATAATAACATGTCCCCTCTCACCTTTAAATGACTCAAAGCCCCCTGTCTCCTATAAATACCTCAGCAAACGCTCTTCGCAGCCAATTCTCACCTTTACATGCAGACACAGACGTGCAAAGGAGGTGACGCAAACACTGACAGGCGAACTTGCTGAGAATCGATAAATTAGGGGATAATAAAATATGTATTTAAAAAAAAATAATCTGAATGTATTTGAGGGCTGAACATTGATCCACATCCAGACTGACGCTGCGATCGTAGCAGTGACAGAGAGATGAAGCCGGAACCTGACTGGATCCCGAGCGGATGACTCTACATTAATAATTGTGCACTGGGCCCACGTAACATAGGGACCATCCCTTACTGTACAGTTATCATATCTCCCCCCATTCACCTGACGTCCCCTTTGGGAGCATTCCTACCCTGTCCTGCTCTGCCGTGTGAAGCACATGCATCATGCAAGATACAGATCAGTAACGGAAGGATGTACGAATGCAAACATGTGAAATGTGGTCGTATTCCGTTCCTTGGACTGCATCCAGGATGGGATTGGATACGCCATGCGTATATTGTGTATGCATGGTGGGAGTGGTTTAAATCATACACTAAGCACTAATGTACAATCCTCCGTTACACGTCAGCCCATTACACATAGGGGTGTGTGCTCTAAGGTAGGGTTCCGGGCATGGCAGTTCTGTATGTGCGAGGGCCATACACTGTCTCTAATCTTGGTTATAGAGTTAAACAATGGATTCTATACAAGAAATACTCCTATATATATTTTTTTTGTTTTGTTTTGACCCAAAAACAGAAAAATCTCAGCCACTCTGTTTAGGGAGTGCCTTAAAAAAATGATTGAGGTCCAAAGGGTGCCACGTTGTGAGCCAGTTTGGGAAATCTAGGGGTTATGATTTGGAGCAGGCCTCGCCAACCTGTGGTTCTCCAGGTGAGGAGAAACTACAAAGCCCAGCATGCTTTGTCAGGTATCAGCTATGCCTGTCTATAGTTAAAGCATGCTAGTTTGTCAACACCTGGAGAGCCACAGATTAAACAGGCCTGATTTGGAGCATTTGGAATGGGACTGAGGACCTTATCCTGACCCCTGCAGGCTTTCCGTACCTGCAGGGGTCTTAAAGTCCGCGAGAATCACCCTGTCACTCCCCTCTCTTGTGTGGAGATTGTGTGACTTGCGCTGCTATAAGGCAACCTTAAGTCACACGAGCATGATCAGCTGTGCGTCCAATCCCACCCACACTGTAAAATTAAAATGCTTTCCCCGCCCAATGGGTGGAGAGGAAGCCCAGCTCCTATCTTCATATTTCTCGGTACTTACGAAACGCGTGTAACATCTGGCAGTTGCATGCGTCCTCCCCGTTCACAAGTCTGGATTCCGCCCTAGAGTGGGGGGTATTGAATACAGCTGTCTGATCTACTGTATATTAGACGGCTTCCTCTCCACACCTCCGCTGCGATCAGAGCCCCAAATGCAGCAGCGGCAGAATTGTGATGTCGGACTGTCAGATCCTAAGTCCTGTGCAAGGGACTCCTGACAGCTCGACCTAACTTTAAAATTTCTGTAGCTGCACTGCACCTAAGTGATTTAACGCCATGCGTACCTTGTGTATGCTTCCTGTCCTGCCATTGCAAAGCATTCCGTTACAGAATATAGGATCTGTCCGATACAGTTCCGTGGAACGCGTGGCATGCATGTGTAACCCCAAAACCCGGATGTTTTCTGCTCTTTGCGAGCGGATAACACCCATTTTGCGGAAGTCTGCATCTGGTCTCTAATCATCTGTACATATGCACTCATACTTATAACATTGCTTACATTCAGGACAACCAACCAATGGCTGAACAAGGTAGGAAGGATAGGTATTGGGAAACCGTGAACTAGGCTGTAGTGATGCTACTGGAAACATCTAGAAACACGTACAGCGTTACACGTTTGAATTGCTGCTGACTCCGTTATTCATGTCTTTATCTCCTTTGTTGTTTCTCAGTTGCGGAGCTGCTCTATAGCTTACAATGGTGCGAGGAGCAGGAGCGACCGCCGGCGACTATCACAGAGTGCTGTGATATGCTGCGCACCATGGACATTACTCCTGAGATAGTGAAAGAGCTGGGCGACCACTTTACCGCGCTGCTGAAACTCTTACATACCCGGTGAGTCCCCAGGATCGTGTTTACATTTCAGGGGGACGGGGAGGTAAGGTTAAGGTGTCCCTATGGGAAGTCTTTTATTGAGGCTATCAGTTGTGGAATGTATCACTCCTACGTATGGCTTTATAACAGCCAAATAAAACAAGTTCCATTCTTTTTCTCTGTCATTGAAATACAAGTGCAGGATGATTCCCTGGCTCTGTACAGCTTTCTCATATCTCAAGGGGTGTAACCAGGCACTGGTGGGGGGCATTTTTCAAAGGAAGAGGTGTAATAGTACATGAGGGCATTCCTATAAGCAGGAGGGTGGTAGATTCAGAGGAAACGTGCAGACAACTGACTTCACTGATAGGGTAGTAAATTAGTGGAATAACCTCCCGTCTGAGGTGGAAGAGGCTAACACAGGAGAACAATGTATACAGCTTGTGATAAATATAAGGATGAACTAAAGCTTAAACAAAACTGAGGGTCATTTAGGGTCAGTAGAGGGATCCAGAATTACACAAAACAGCCTATTTACACACTTGGAATGTCTATGCTTTATGAACTATTTTGGATTACGTACTGTCAGCTTTTCTAATGGCAGGGCTACACGTGGTGGGCGGCGGGAGGAATTTTAAAGGGTTTGGTTAAGCACTTGTGTATGATCCTTCATTACACACTAGCCCCATGTTACGTGTGGCGGGTGCATAACAGTTAAGGTTACAGGGTACGGAAGTGCCATACATGCGAGTGAAGAGAACTCCCCGTTATGGTACGGAATTTAGGTTCGCACTTGCGTCATTTCACATCCGCTGCGGAGGGCTCACGAGCGCGTTACGTACTTCATTCTGGATTCAGCCAAGTGTTTTGGGTTTTTTTTCTGGGCAGACCCGATGGGCCACTTGGCTCTAATCTGCCCTCACGTTCTGTGTGTGCTCTGAGTTCTCTATACACGTGAATGAAAGAAACCTCTACCACTTACAGGTCATTAGAGAGCGGGACACTTTGGTCTTTGACGCTTCATAAACTCCTTAGTTTGAAGAATCCTGGACACGAAGAACTGAAGCTGCTGACAGAGAGCACAGACAGGTCAGTGCTCTGATCTCTTCCTAAGCCTGGCGTTTCCAGCTGTTTTATTGTATCCGTAGTTCCTGTATAAAAATATACAAGTTTACTGAGTGCCGTCAGGAGAAACACAATCTGTGGATAGTAATAGTTCTGCAGCAACATAGATAGCAGACCCTCCAACATGACCCCTTCCATTAGGTACGATATACTCTACTCCTGAGCTTCCAACTGTCACTCCCCTGGTTTAAATGACCTAACTGATATTTAAAAAACTATTTGTCTCTTCAACAAAGGTACTTACCATAGTAACTGAGAGTTGGAAACTGAGGAGCAGAGTATTTTGTACCTAATGGAATGGGTCCTGTTGGAGGGTATGAGATAGGTGGCAGGGAAAAAAAAACCGATACAAACAAGCGTGATGCAAGCCAATGCCCTGGAACAGGGCCCTCATCGGGGAAGGGGGGGGGGTCTGCCGGTACTGGAGCCTCAGGCCTGAAGTGAGAGGCAGGTGAGATGAGTCACTATCACCAGTCTCCTACTGCCGATACCTTCTGCTGGAGAGCTGTACCAACTGCCATTGCACAGACAGGACTTCTTAAAAGCAAACCTTCCCTGCACTTCAGGGTTCGTGAAGCTCCATCTAAACGTGACGTCACATTGTGAGACATTACATAGGAGGTGGAGTGCCATGGCTCGTTTCCCGGGCTCCACATTTTCTGGTGGTAGCCTTGCCCAGGGGCTTTAGAGCGACAAGCAGGGCCAGAGACCCGATGCGAGATCCTTTGGTACAATAAAACATGATAGTGGAAGCATAAACACTAATATGAAAGTTTACCAAACGGTTGTTTATTATGTGACCTGCAGGATAATTTGATGAAAATACCGTAGTGTGAACCCGGCCTTAAGCTGGAGGCTTTTCTGGTGATTATTGTGCAGATCACAAGATAAACGACTGTCCGATGATGCTGTAGAAACGTTAGACAGAGGGCCGTATTCACAGATCCGTTTTCACGTGGAATTGTGTGCATATTTTTAGGTACGGTTTAACTGTGCATGCGTAGTAACTTTATTTACGTAAGTTACGTAGAACATACACACATAATTGCTTTAGGCACGGACATGGGAATCACACTTGGGGACATACATACGGAGGGGCGGGGTTGAAATACGTACCTTAAAAGTTACGTGAAAGAGGGTAGGGGGGCATTTAAATTTGAGGGCGCGGGTTACATAGAATCACATGTACGGCATACATATACACACGTAAGTACACACGTAAAGTTAGAGGTGGTCTATGGAGGCGTATGTCTATAATTGCACGGCCGTGAGAGGGGGGGTTGTCATGGGTGTTGCCTTGCTACATGCGTGCATATAATTGCGTACTTTTAAAAAACGGATCTGTGAATACGGCCCAGCATGTGATCGTTTGATAACAAAGTAGAACAATGTATACATATTTTTGGAAGTGGATCATTTTCACGATCAGTAGTGTCTTCTCCAGTCATGAGCTGTCCTGACCTGTTAGCGACCATTGCTCTTTATAAAAAATACCTTTCTGATCGCACACTATAGTTTTATTGACATTTTTTTCTTCAAGCCTGAATAGCTGCGTAGTGTCACACAGTGGCCCTAACCAGACCTGAGTGTACGCAAGCTGGCATGACGTTTCTCTACTGCACATGCTCAGAACCGAAGCACGCAGGGACGTCCCCCCCAATCAGATCATAGCGGAACGCTGGCGTCCAAGGCTTGCGCTCTGAGGGGCGTGTAGAGGGAGGGAAGGGGTGCAGGGACGTGGTCAATGTGCAGTGAGGGGGTGGCCAAGGCAAGTGCACCCGATCCTTGTCAGAACACAGATACAAGGTCTGTCTACTGTATAACATTTGCACCTGCTCAGGTCATGTCTAAGTCAGGGGGGGCAGTCATTCAGAAGCAGATTTAGTACCGTCCGCTCGATCGTTGTTCAGGTAAATACATTAAACAGATGTGGAATCGCTGCTGGTGTATTGTGTGGGTTTTATTTTTCATAATACACAAAAAAAAAGCATTTATTATATTTTAATATTTTCCTGTAAATTCATTTTTTCGTTGCTTTAGAGCATAAACACTACAACTGCACCTTCTGTTGTGTTAATAACGGTGTCAAACACATTATACAGTCCGTCACTTGCCGATCGTAGCAGCAGAGAGCTCTCTGTTATGTGTCCGTACGCCACGTGCCGGTACTTACTTCCCATCCAGAGGTCCCGTTAACTTGCGCATGTGGATGGAACGTATCAATCCGTCCATTAGAGAACGCCAGTACGCCACGCAGGATATACTGCCATAGACGCTGCAATCTGGATCAGGGCCAGTGTGCGCAGGCATATTTTTTTTTACTAGAGATCTATGTATATTTGACCGTAAATTAAAAACACAAAAAAAAATGCATTTGTAACATGTAATGGTGTATAGGCCCCTGCACTGCACCTCACAGCCTCTTCCCTAGGGTGGCGCTTGTCACCACGTCCTAACCACAGTTGTGACTTTTGTGTGGATTTGTGCTTCCTCTGTGCAAAAACTATGGTGATAGATAAGTGGAACAGCCTCCCATCTGAGGGGGTAGAGGGTAACACAGGAGAACAGTGTAAACATGCTTGGGATAAATGTAAGGATATCCTAAATCTTAAACTAAATTGAGGATAAATAGAGTCTGAGGTCAGTATAGTTTTAAATAAACAACTGGGCAGACTGGATGGGCCATGTGCCTCTTATCTGCCGTCACTTTCTATGGATCGGCTCCCATATATTTTGTGGCTTCTCCCCACATGCCTCTAGTGCTTGCTGCAAGAGTTGTAAAAGGTATGGTTAGAGAACAGCACTGCCCGAGGGTGTACACTTAGCTGTAGCTACCACTGGGGTAATATAAGAGGTATGGTTAGAGAACAGCACTGCCCGGGGGTGTACACTTAGCTGTAGCTGCCACTGGGGTAATATAAGAGGTATGGTTAGAGAACCTCTCAATGGGGTAGATCCAGCACTCTGCCTGCAATACGTTTCCTCGCGTAGCGTATTTTCGCGTGCGTACCTTCTATACACTCCCCTCGGCACACCCCTTGAATGTACGTATTTTGACCGAGTTCCGCTTTA
>WWET01000874.1:223395-234746 GCA_011038615.1 Limnodynastes dumerilii | reverse complement strand
GTAACTCGAGCGTCCAGACAATCGTCGTACAAAACGCACGCCCCTTGAGCGAAAAATACGCTGAAAATACGCTCGCTGTACGCTCATGTCCTTCGGTCGACCGGAAGTTGTCATACTGCACATGCGTAGTGCGTTTTTTTTTACCAATTTTCGCTTACGATTGGCGTACGATCGCTTGCGGCCATAGCTCTGGATCAGGCCCATAAACACAGTTAATTATCATGAGAATACACCACTCATTAAACATTTCATTTCTCAATAAGGTAATTCTACCATCACCCCATGATTTTTATTCACAATACCGTAAAGGTAAAACACCTTTGGTGCTTCGTTCAGACCTTCTAACTATTGAATCAGGTAACAGAACAGAAGAGGGATCAGTTTCATTCTCTGCAGACCTTTCTGACAAAGACTCTGAAATTACACCATTTAATAACCTTACAGGAGCCGGGCTACACATAAAGGTCAATAATTCAATTGGATCCTTAAATAGGACACTATCAAAATATTTCAGATTCTCCGGAATGGGCCATGTCTCTGATGCAGTAAAAGGGACTTCTACAGTGCATAGCTTCAATTAATCACAGGACAGAAAGACAATCGGTCCAGTTGATCCTTTCTGAACTTGATAGCTATGAAATTCCTCCGAAGGTATAGCCACAACAGTATAGGGAATGCTTTCCCAGAGTTGATCAATTTTACTCAACCAGTGATTTTTTTTCCTCCATACCTTATCCCCTACTTGCAGAGGCACAGACCTTAGATTGACATCATAACCTCTCGCCTATGAACTACTTCCATTCTTTTGCCCACTATTTCCCTGGCTATCTCAATCCGCTTTTGATGTTCTCGCACCCAATCTGTCTTAGGATGGATTGCCTCACATGCTATAGGTGTTAAATCCAGATCCTGAGGCAATTTGCCCTGACGGCCAAACATCAAATAGTAAGGTGTGAATCCCGTGGAACAATGTTCAGTGTTATTTTAAAGGTAAGTGATTTCAGGTTACAATATGGGCCATAATGAACGTTTTTCTGTGGTTAAACTCTTTAACATTCCTATCAGAGTTCGATTTGCCCTTTCACACAACCCGTTACCCTGTGGATGGTAGGGAGTCGTTCGGATTTTCTTACAACCTTAAAGAGCACAAACTTCATGAAACAATTGAGACTCAAAGGCTGGACCCTGGTCAGTCAGGATCCGGTCGGGGTATCCATGTGGCCTAGCGAAATACTTCAGAAAGAGCTCAGCAGTTGTTCTTGCAGATAAATCCTTTACTGGGACGGCAACCAGAAATTTGCTATAATGGTCAGTCATGGTTAATGCATACTATGTTCCATTATTACTGGGTGCAAGTTTGGTCCAGAGCGACAATTTCCAGTGGATATCTACTTTGAATAGGATGTAAGGGATCCTTTTGCCTACACACAGAATGCTTCCCGAGGTTACATATCACTCAATTTTGACACCATTTTTCAATGTCCTCTCATTCCGACCCAAAAATATCGTTTTTGAAGCATCGCTTCTAGTTTCTGAGGTCCGAAATGCCCTGATTTATTATGATATGCTTCAAGCAGAATGGAAGCCTTACATCTGGGAACAATCACTTGAATGACAGTCTGATGAGTACCCAGATCAAGTTTAATATGCACGAGGAGACCTTGTTTCAGCTTAATTTGATTTCTTTGTCTCAGCAATTTCACCAACTCTGAGTTGGCCTTGTTTCATTGCATTTTGGATAAATAGCTCTTGTGCTGGATCTGATTTTGCAGTTCCTTCAACACTGGACTTTCTTGTTGAATTTTTTTCCAATCCATCTCAGGGATAAAAGATTGATTTGAAGAGCACCCAATTCAATATCATTGGTGACAGACACCGGATCAGAAGTAACAATTGTCTTCTTGAGGGCGGATTTAAAGTTTGGGGTTTCCACTTCCTCTGCCACATCTTTGTCCTCTTCAGCCACATCTATACGGAATAAAGCGTCAGCATTCCCCTTTGATTTCCCTCTGCGGTAAGTCACAGTATATTTGTAGTTTGCCAACTGGGATACCCATCTTTGCTCCAGTGCTCCAAGACGAGCTGTTGATAAATACGCCAAAGGATTATTGTCTGTCACAATGTCAAAGGGGGTGGTAGCTAAATAGTGTTTGAACTTTTCAGTGACCGCCCACACCACTGCGAGTAACTCTAATTTAAAAGTGCTGTAATTTTCGTTGTTACGCTCAGATTTGCGAAGGCCTCTACTGGCATAGGCTATCACTCTTTCTTTTCCGTCTTGCATCTGAGACAACACAGCCCCCAATCCCAGATGACTAGCGTTGGTATATATGTGAAATGATCTCTCATAATCAGGATAAGCGAGTAATGGAGCTTCGGTCAAGGCAGTCTTCAAATGATCAAAGGAAAGCTGCTGCTCTTCACCCCAATTGACAATTTCAGAACTTTTTCTTTCATGACCAGATTTTCCTTGGAGAAGTACATCTAGTGGAGCGGCCACTCCTGCAAAGTTTTTTACAAAACGCCGGTAGTACCCTACAAACCCCAAAAAGCTCCCGACATCCTTCACGGTCTTGGGCACTGGCCAGTCTTTCACTACTTCAATTTTTTCTGGATATGCCCTAAGTATTTAACCTCGGGTTTCAGCAGGTGACACTTAGCCGGATTCAACTTGGGCAGTTGTTGAAAAACGTCTTCCAAATGTGACAGGTGCTCTTCATAGCTTTTAGAGAAAATGATGACATCGTCCAAATAGAGCAGGACCATCTTGAAGTTGTGATGTCCGAGGCAGTGCTCCATGACCCTTGGAAACATAGCTGGTGCATTACACAGTCCAAAAGGCATCCTTTCAAATTTGAATAACCCCATCGGTGTTGTAAAAGCTGTTTTCTCTCGCCCTTCAGGAGCCATTGGGATTTGTCAATACCCACTAGTGAGGTCTAGGGTAGAAAAATAAGTAGCCGTCTTGAGGGATTCTTCTATCCTGGGCAGTGGATATGCGTCCTTGTGTGTCATGGCATTTAATTTGCGATAGTCCACACAAAAGCGTAGACTTCTGTCTTTTTTTTCCCTCTTACCAATGGAGCTGCCCATGGGCTGTGACTTTATCTGACAACACTTCATTTCAGAAATGAGATTTCACACGGGTTGATACATAGTTAGAGGTAAAGTTCGGTGTCTTTCCTTGATGGGTGGATTTGTCCCAGTGGGAATATGATGAAATATACCTTCCGCTTTTCCAAAGTCAGAGGGATGTTGACTAAAAACCACTGCGTTTCTCCGTACTACTTGAAGCACTCCTTTTTTTATCTTGTGGAGTTTCAGAATCTCCAATTTGGATCTCCTTCCCCATGATGTCTCAACTTCAGTGATGGACGATTCAGTTACCCCTTTACTCTGAGAAGCAACAGTTATATTCTGCCCCACTATATCCTGAAAATCGACTTGTGTTATTTTTGCCACTGGACAAGGTTTAAAAAGTTTCAGAGGATGATTATGTGGATTTAAAACTCTCACTAGTACTCTTCCCTTTTGCACCTTCGCCAAAGTTCTTTCTATCACAAATGGCTGTTGATCTTCAACCTCACAAGGCTCAATCATGGCATCGTAATCCTGTCCGCCAGGCCCAATCCGGGCCTTACACCAAATGACATGCTCAGAATTGGGCAATAACAACACTGGTTGTTTATCAGTGATTCTTGCTTTTCCGACCTCCCCTCTATGATTAACAAATTTTCTCCATCCTTCCAATATCCGCACTGTCTGCTGTAAAATTTTCTTCATTCTTGGAACAGCATTTTGCATTTCCGTTCTGAGAGCTTCCACTAGCTCCTTAGGACAATTTTTTAGGACATTCATCCCTAATATCACCGGCGGCAGATGCTCTCCCTGAACAGTCGTAATTAAACACCCTTGTCTGGTTAAATTCACACGGCCAATGTTCATGTCAGCTTCCCAGTATCCACAATAGTCAATAGGATGACCATTACTAGCCAAGAGTTGAAGCCAAGTTGTCAGGGGAGCTTCCATCTCTTTGCTCTGCCAATGTTGACGAAATTCAGTAAGTCGGATCGTAGACCCTTGAGAACCTGTATCCAGTAAGGCCATCATCTCAACACCATTGATGCAGATTTTCAGGTGGGGACACTCTCCTACATATTGTAGCCACCACTACTGCGTCAATGGACCTACTGCTGGTTTTCCTCCCAAGGGTCGGTCCTTCGCCTCAGGATTCCCCCATTTAAAGGGCAATAAGAACAGTTTCGCTTTATATGTCCACTTCGTTTACAACTCCGACAAATAGGTCTCCCCTGCGAATCAAATTGGTCAGAAGACCGTCGACCCGTCTCTCTTGGAACACTCCAATGTGACCAATCCCTTCTGACATTTCTCTGACGCCATTCTTCTCGTAGAGTTCCACTTGCTACCTGACTAAGCTCCTCCAACTTCTGAACCATCTTGGATAAATTTGTAGTTAATTCTGTGAGCCGTTTTTTAATAACACCGACCGGATCCATCCCAGCCGACGTCTGAGCCTGTTGATTCATGACCTCCCTACCATCCAGGTTGCTTGTCTTAATAACTGGTCTAATCTCACAGAGGTTGTTATCCTCAATTAGTTCCACATCTGTCTCTTCCTCCAAATTATCCCCTTAATTCAGCCACAAAATCTGTAACACTTTTTCTTTAAATTCTAGAAAAGACACATTCAGCTGCTGCTGCTGCTTCCACATTCTAAGTTGAGAACGGACAGTTTTCCCCTGGGCACCCTCAATAAATAGATTAATTAATGTTGCATCCGCTTGTTGCACCTCCCGAGGTTCTAACGCTTGCCTCTTTCATTGCCTCTTGCAATGCTAAGGCATATTCTCTCAATGTTTCCCCATGCCGTTGCTTCCTTGCATATAAATGACTTTTCAATCTTGCCACCGTCTTGGCATAAAAAATCCCCACTAACTTCCTAAATATATCCTCTACCGTTCTTTTCTCTTCATCAGCCTATGCTTTAACCTCTCTCAATTCGGACCCTTTCAACTGTCCTACCAAAATTTCCACTTTCTGTGCCTCAGTTAACGGATATAATCTAAACATGGATTGCATTTTATCTCTAAATTCTCTAAAAGTACTTGCACCCAAAGTGCCCAAAGTGCAGTTCCCTGCATATGTAGGCAGCCACGGAGCTCCGAAATAATATGGCATCGTGATCGGTGATGCCATTGCTGCAGCTGAATGTTCCTGACTGGATGAAGCCTCTACTGACATCGAAGACCTCTGACCCGGGGAAGCAGGCAGAAGTCTCCGAGTGGATGACGAGGGGGTCTGGGACTTTGACATACTTAAAATACTAAATTAATTTGATTCAATTAATTAACAGGTATCGTATCCTGTTCGTGGATGCTAAAAAAATTTGTAGCATTTTTCAAAACTATTATTACTAGCTACAATAATAATAGGTATCGGTAGTGGTGTGTCAGGTGTCAATTCCACAGAGAAGAAAACTACATACACATTAGCAATTTCAATAAATTTACTGAGAAAAATAAGTAATATATTAACGTATTAAATCTTAGATTCGCTCAATGCAGAAAAAAAATATCTTTTACAATGTTGCCATAGAAACCTAGATCAGATCCACAAAATATTACAATATTTTACAATCTTCAAATATTTGAAACATACATTACCACATGAAATACTTTGTGCTATAACAGATTGTAAATACACTGTAACTTAACACACAATTATAATAATACAAGTAATAACTGTACTTATAATAATAATTGTAAAATAACTTTCTCATATAGCCAAATACAGTCTTAATAAATTATTACAAGAGGACCAAGTAACACCATAAAATTGTTTCAATATATTATATACTACCCATTTGTGCTTTTATTTAACAAAACTATGAATTCTTTTGACTAAGGCATTATAATATCCACTAAATAAATGATTGTTTTCTCTTTAGAATAAATGAGAATTATAACCCCTCCTTAACTCAATCTGACTTTTAATTCTCTCCACCTGTAACCTTACCTCCTTTATTCCCCTCAAATTACAATTTCCTTCTCCTCTGCAAGTTTACTACCTTTTTTTTCTTGACAGTCTTATTCCTCCAAATTATTCCACAATCCTTCCTTCTCTATGTAGCTCTCTATACGAGTCTATACACCAAACATGTCTTCTTTCTTTTTAAGGTCCAATACTCCTTTACAGTTCTTGTAACACAAGTTTTCTTTCCAATCAGTTCCTATTGTCTCTCCCTCTCGATAAGTTACCTTTACTGTCTTTGAACTCCTATCAGCCACACTAACTCCTTTCTTGGACTCTTGTTCTCCTCTGCTCGCACACTTGACACCTTCATACACCTGCTATTACCTTCAATTCAACTCCCAGTCTCTCCTTATCACCTCCGATCACCTGCTGACACTTTCAACTCTTTTCCCGATCACCTGCTAGTCTCCTCCAATCTCCTGTCATCACCTCTGTTCACCTGCTACCACTTGGAGCTCTCCTCTCAGCTTTCCTTCTCCTCCGATCACCCGCTGGCACTTGCTATCACCTCCTGGCACCTCCGTTCAGCTGCGGTCTCTCCCGGCTCCTCTCTCAGCTTCCCAGCTCCTCCGATCTCCCGCTGTCACTTTCAGTAACACGCTGCCACTTGCGATTCCCTGTTTGTAATCTTCAGCTCTTCTCCCGATCTCTGCTTAACTTCTCCATTCACCCGCTTGTCTTCTACAATCACCCGCTCTCACCTCCAATCCCTTGCTTGTCACTTTCAGCCTTTCTCTCTCTCACTCACTTTCTTTCTTCTTCCGATAATCCACTGTTACCTCAAATTACTTGCGACCGCTTTTGTGCACCTTCAGACACTTTCAGGCTCTTCTTGCACTCCGCCATCTTTAATCTCCTTCCGACACTCCCTCCGGATTCTTTCTCCTTTTTAATCCACAGCCTTTTCTCCGTTCTCCTTCTTCACCTGCTGACCACTGTAGCCACCTCAAGTCTGTGGGACCCCTCTCTGAATTCTCTCGCTCACCATCAACTCAGCCGTCTATATTCTCTTTCCTATACTCTTTTCTTCTCTTTCTCGTAATAATCCAAGGCCTTCTGTCTTTAATCTCCTTCTACACCTTATCTTACATCTCCTTCCTTATTAAATAGACCTTTCTCCGCCATACAAAACTACTCTGGCCCTGCTCACAAGCGCTTTCCTTCCTTCACACTCTCCCCTCAGCTTCCAACTAACTCTACTCTCTGCTTAACCGCCTGTTTTTCTTTTACCACTTAGCCTCGCGCCAGTGCTCGAAACTTCCAGAGCCTCCGCGTGCCTTCTCATCTCCAGCGTCCCTAACAGCTGTTAGTCGCTTAGCAACCTGCTGCATCACATAATCTCAACCTACCACCAGATGGCGCCCAATTAAATCAATAGGTATCCCTGTAATGGGGTATTACATATGCCGCATCGAGGCATAAGCAGTCAAAATCCCAGTCAGTTCGAAACTGGCTGGGAGAAAACAGCCCTATCGAAATAGAATCTCGTTCTTTCCGTGGACCCACACCTCCCCTGTAGTTAGGCCAACGGCTGTCGTCTTATAGGTGTTGTATGACCAGCGATCACACACAATTTTATGGCCAATGACAGTGTAGTGACAAAATAAGCCACATCATCAGGCCCAGGCAAACTTATTCTTTCATATAGTTGTTGGTTGATCTGTGTGTCTGTAAGAAATCAATAAAGGGATTACTAATATTGTCTCTGAGGCTGGTGGAAATAACTGTAGAGCAGTTATATCCAGGGAAATCTCGCACTCGATCCATGGCTGGAAAAGTCATTCTTTGCCTGTTTTTATCTCTACAGGTGGTCGTGCTTATTAGGCTCACACTAGGAATGACCTCACCTTCCTCAGCTGCATTCGCTGTTAGTTTTGGCTATTTTGTGCATCTTAAAGCCTAACTAATTATGATTCATTTTTTAACCTATAAATCTCCTGTAAAAATGTTTGCAACATTGATTTTAATTGCTTTAGCACAGCCACAATATAAAGAGATGTTTTCCTTGGTGTGGACGTGACCGATTTTTGCCAAATCAGATTCCATATTCACTTCTGAAAGTGATTGTAAAGCTGATATTGACATTTTAACGGCCATCTTGTCACGCACTGCATTCTCCATAAATGCCTTAGAGACATGAGACCGGATACAGAGTCCACCAAGAGGAGCATTTTACACTTATTCGAGTGTGCATGCGTGTGCTATGTGTTTCCATCATGTAAATGGGTCCGCTAGATCCTAATTAATGCACTGTCCCCATTTTCTGTGGGGGCGATGGACTAATTTTAAGGTAGGGTTCTGCGGTTGAAAGTCCTTTGCGTGTAAAGGGAGTGTCCTTCTCTTGCATGCATGGAAACTTAGGAAGGCAAAAACCGACATGGTAAGTCCGCCGTCGCTGCTATGGAGCACCGACTGCAAGAAAGTGGCAGACCTCTGAATCTGGACTCTATATATTAAAATGATTATTGTTTGAAGCTGTGCTGTGTTGGAATATTGATGACCAATCTGCTGCTCTGGGTCATTAACTGAGAGTGTCTATGGGTCTGATCCAAACCTACGGCCGCAAGCGATCGTACGCCGATCGTGAGCAAAAAAACGCACTGCGCATGTGCAGTATGACAACTTCCGGTCGTCCGAAGGACATGAGCGTACAACGAGCGTATTTTCAGCGTATTTTTCGCCCAGGGGGCGTGCGTTTTGTACGACGATAGTCTGGACGTTGGAGCTACTACACAGAGGCGGGGATAGCCATTTAAATTGTACAGTATGAGCGTGCTAAGCCCAGTACGACCAGCGTATCGGTACGAAAATTCGCACGTACGCTGGAAAAACTTAGGGTAGGGTTCAGCCGCCGTAAGTAGGTACAATCAATGGGAGTGTCATGGGCGTGAAAGTTTATACGCCCGGGAAATCATATGCTACGCTCGCGGGCACTCGCGGTCGTAGGTCTGGATCAGGCCCTATGAGTGGAGGGTAAGTCTGCATTAAGGGAACGGTTTGAGTTAAGCCAATATTTGCCAACTCTCCCGGAATATCTGTGAGACTCCAGATATCCAGCAAATTTCTCACAACGGACATGAGGTTGGGATTTAATGCATATCGCGACCTCAAGCGCCGCTCCTGCCTCTAAATACTATGAATCCTAGTGTTAGGGATTGGGCATAACTTCATGATGTAATTTGCATCATCAAGCTCCAGCCCCCTCTCTAGTAACACTAGGAGTAGCAGCATTGATGGACAGAGGGTGTGGCTTTAGGACACTATTTACATAAATCGTGTAAAGCCCTTCCCCTTGCCGGCCTCTATCTCTTCCCTCTGAGATCTCAGAAATAGAAAGGCGGCAAGCCTGAAACAGGTTCTGGTCAGACTTTCACTAACACTAAGGTGGCCATCATTAATAATACTGTTTACCTCAGTAAAGTATCGATGTCTAGTTTATTTTCTCAGACATTCATACACTTAATGCTGTCAACCTAATGCTGTTGAGTTTATGAATGTTAAAAACATGACATTAGAACACCCCATTTTCCTGCTTCCAACACATCAACTTCAAGAACTGACATGGGACTGTATTCAAATCTAAGAATGACGGCAGACTTCAGCACACTACATAGTAAAATGAAATTGCGCATACGCAGTATCATTATATCTGCAACGTATAGGCATATCTATAATGGGTGCTGGGTGTTCAGTGCACACGGGCCCCTTAGAACAAGTGGCATTCATCCTGCACCCAAGTCCGCATATCAGGGTTGGCAGGGAATTGGGGCCCATTCGGCATTTATTTCTACTCTCCAAGATCTCCCAGAAGGAAGAAATAGATGCTGAATGACCCCCCCATCCCCTTTGGTGGGACTGTCCCGATTCATGGGACAAAAAAGGGGTGGGGCTTAAACTATCCTGTTAGGCGCTGTCCCTTTTGAGGTCCGCGAATCAGGACAATCCTGTCTCAGGGTAAGGGGCGGGGGGCATGTACTAATCCTGCACAAGGGTCCCTTACTTCTTAAAACACTCCTGCCACAACGGAACGCAGCTGGGAATTGGGGGCGGAGCCTACCATATGGAATTCAATCGTAAGTCTTAATTACTTAATAAATCCCACCACTTGCCAGGTTCCATTGTGTGAGATAATTCATGTTTGGCTGATCAGTTTGCGTGAAAGCCTAGGCCCAAATCTCCACTGATGTGTTTACATTTTCTGTGCTATTATACTGTCTGACACACGACTCTCCTCAGTTTATTTCATGAATTCACGCAGCTCCATTTATACATTTATAAATAGATCCCACATTTCATAAATATTTAAATCCCTCGAAACAGTTGCTGTATCTCATGAAGCCATAAAAACCTCCCAATAATCTGATGGTAAAAGCTTCTTTCTGAGTCCGTTTTTCCCAGTGGGCAGACGATGAGAAATAAACACTTTTGGAAACACATCATCTTAATGCTTAACATCTTTATGAACTGTTGTGTCTGTTTAACCAAGAAACCCAGAGAGAATGATACAAGGAAAATACACATTACTCTGAACGTGTGAAGAGAGGTTTCCACTTCTCCTCCGGTATCAATAGAATATTAATTTCCCCTTAATAACCCAGTGTTACGTAGTAAATGTGTGGTCCAATCCTGGCTGGATATAATGGGCCTGATCCAGACCTACGCTGTGTACGTAGCGTATTATCGCTGAACGTACCACCGATGCCCGGCAATAGGCACTTCCCTCGCTCGTAGCTAGTTTAGCATCCATACGCTCGCCAAACCCTACCCTAACTTTTGTGTTCGTTCCCGCGGCCGTCCGTACGTTCATTGCGTATAAACGACGCTTAGCACGCCCATACTGTACAATTTAAATGGCTCCCCCGCCTACATTCCTTAACTCCAGCGTCCGTACTAACTTCATACGAAAAGGTCTTTGGTACGACCGGAAGTTGTCACTATGCGCATGCGCAGTGCGTTTTTACTGCCGTTTTTACGCTTACGATCATCGTTAGCTCGCATGCGAGCGTAGGTCTGGATCAGGCCCAATGGCTGTACAGCTAATCAAAATGAATGGGCCCCAAAAGTGTACTTTGTGTTTATACTTAATAAATAAAGGCACAATCATGCTTTTATGATATCAATGCAGTTATCAGCATTATAAAACTTATTCTAATAGTAAAGGGTGTTTTTTTGTCTTAGTGTTTTGAACCAGTTGTAAACTGTGAAGACCAGTGTCGTGACTTCGGGCCTGATCCAGAGCTATGACCGCAAGCGAGCGTACGCTCATCGTAAGCGAAAATTCGTGAAAAAAACGCACT
>WWET01000874.1:186664-196888 GCA_011038615.1 Limnodynastes dumerilii | reverse complement strand
GTGTCCAGCCTCCATTATACCACTATTGTGTCCAGCCTCCATTATACCACTATTGTGCCCGGCCCCCATTATACTGCTATTGTATCCATTCTCCATTATACCAATATTGTGTCCAGCCTCCATTTAAACCGCTATTGTATCCATCCTCCATTATACCACTATTGTGTCCAGCCTCCATTATACCACTATTGTGCCCGGCCTCCATTATACTGCTATTGTATCCATTCTCCATTATACCACTATTGTGTCCATTCTCCATTATACCACTATTGTGTCCAGCCTCCATTATACCACTATTGTGTCCAGCCTCCATTGTGCACCTATTGGACCGGATATATGTGAAAAAAGTATGCACGGATTTTCAAGTATACGCACGTACGTTGCAAGACAACACCATTAACACTCCCCTCACACGGATTAATTTTTGGTGACTTACGCCTCCATAGGGCAACCTTAACTCTATGGGCGTATTTACGTGAATAAGTTGCTTAGGCATGTGCATACATTACTAACCGCACCCACAAAAGCCCATTCAAATGCCTCCCCCGCCCACTTTCACGTAACTTCGCATGTACGGAATACAACCACCCCCATCTGTACGTATGTCACTAAGTACGATTTTGAAATCCGCGCCTAATGGATTTCCGTGCCTAAATCCTACGTAATTGACGTAAAAAAGTTACTACGCATGCGCAGTTACTCCGATCCTAAAAATACGCACAGAAAAAGTAGAAAAATTGTATCTGTGAATCCGGGTCATTGTGTCCAACCTCAATTGGCCCCTATTGTGTCCACCATAATGATTCCTCCCCCTTGCAGTCTTCCCCCTCTTCCTCCGCATGGCTCTGTTTGAATGATGCTGCCTACTCGTGTCATTCACACAGGCTGTACAGGGAATTCATGGCTCCTACGTGATGTAGGATCTATTCTATTTCCATGAATAAGGCTGCCTCATCTGTAGGGCAGTGTTATTCAGTGAAACTGGTTTGGTTTCACAGGGCTTCCATATAAGCCCTGTATCCCCAGTACAGGTTCTTTGAATGACGCTTACCCCCTGCAGGGCACCCCCTTTAAGTCACCTAGGGAAGTGCCGTGTGTAATTAAAAATTACTAAAAATTACCCTGAGTACCGGGAATAGTAAAAATCACAGCAGGTACCCCGGGAGAAGAACTGTGGGGAATTTGGAACTTTTAGCAGTGTTCTCTGTCTGTGCCTAAATCAACTTTTTCTAAATTCCAACCCTGCCTAAACACATACAGCCGAGATTAACCCGTCGGCTCTATCACTGTCAAAATAGCACTTACCGGAATGACAGCTATTTCCCTTCTACTGGTTTCTTAGACTTATTTACAATTAGGTGCAGATATTTTATTGGCGAGGGACGGGGTGCATTGAAATGAAGTGGTTTAAGCTCATTTTTGCAGAACAAACAGGGAGGTGCACAAAGAGCCTTGATTAAATTCGGCGGTGGACTACGGCCAGCTGAAACCATCAAGCTGTCATGTGTTTAAAAACAATAACTGTGTACGTTCCGTGATTAGGCTCTTGACGGCCGACTGTGGTGTTGAGCACACAGTAAACGTGTTTTTAGTCAGCACTTAAGTCTTCATTTTGCAAATCAGCATAAATCTATCAAGATGGAAAGTATGAAGATTTGTTTAATATTTTTTTGTCAATGTCATTGATTGTGTAACCAGCCATACTTTATTGACTAGAAAAAGGTATGCAACAAGAAAATGGCCATTATACATTGTAATTTAATGTATACAGAGGTCAAAATGGGAATGTGGAAGTGGCTGTATGGCAGGGTTGCCGACTCCCGAAATTGGGCAAGTCCTGCCCCCTTGCCTAGCAACACTAACATACCAGGGTTGCTAGGGCTAGGGAGCGACTTGAGACGCAATTTACTCCATCAAGCCCCGTCCCGATGAATATTGCAGCCCAAACCTGGGTAAGTATGAGACAGGGGACGGGGCTCAATGGCGCAATTTGCATAAATAGCTTAATTAATCCTCGCCCCCTGCATGCATTGCTAGCTTCCCTTCAGGATCTACCGGAAGGAAGCTGGAAAAAGTCGGCAACCCTGCTGTATGGTGATTATAAAGTGAATGTAAGGGAATGGCATTTGGGAGTTTTGCAATATAAAGAGGCAAGAGAAGTAATGGTATACAGATATAGTACACAAGAAAACACAATCATGTCTGTAACCAATATGTGTCATGTCTGCCTCAGTACTGATCTGCCTGATAGCGCCAGACTTCTTGATTACTGCACCTGAGCTGCTGAGCTGACTTCATCCATTATCTGACACCTGTGGGTTTCCAATATACACCAGTCCCTCCCTCCAGTCTGTGCTGGTTCATTGTTATCTTCACCCCTGATGTTGTTTGTCCGGGCTGCTTCCAGCTCCTGTGGTTCCAGTCCCCTGGTCTCTGTGCCTGGTTTATTTGTGTCTCCATCCTTGTACCTCTGGATCCACTACTGTAGTTCGTCTCCTGCACTGCAAGTGTCAGCAAGCCCTCCAGTCTCTCTCCTGCAAACTGTGTGCACTCATCTCCACAGCTCACCTGCACTACAAGTGCCAGCGGCTCCAGACTGTCTCCTGCACACTGTGTGCACTCATCTCCACAGCTCACCTGCACTACAAGTGCCAGCGGCTCCAGACTGTTTCCTGCACACTGTGTGCACTCATCTCCATAGCTCACCTGCACTACAAGTGCCAGCAGCTCCAGTCTGTCTCCTGCACACTGTGTGACCTCATCTCCACAGCTCACCTGCACTACAAGTGCCAGCAGCTCCAGACTGTCTCCTGCACAGTGTGTGCACTTGTCTCCAAGCACTCTCCAAACACTCCAGCAACCCAGAGCTTCCAGCACCTGCCGTGGACACCAGTCACCTTCTTTCCCAGCATTCTTTATCACCCCCACTGTGTGTTACTTTTCATCCTAGCCATACCTGTGGATTTCAGTTATCAATACTCCCTTACTCCCTCTGAACCTTTCATTAATAAATAATTGCCTTAAATACTTGCTTTCTTGTGATGCCGTCATTAGACCTGACAATATGTAGATACTTACTATTTACTATTACCATACAATGAATTCACAGATTATTCGCATGGAAATTCTGTATAAACCTCAACAACCAGCTGCCTTCCTCTTCACATATTTAGAAAATGTTCCTGATTTCATGGTGTGTTACTAGTAAAAAGGCTGAGAACGCTGGTCTAGAGGTTACTTTATATATATATTGAGTTGTATGCGCAATGATCGCAAGACATTTAGAGGGATCCAATAGCGTTTTGTTTCCCAACCCAGTATAGCCGGTCCCCAGATTCAATCCGGTGGATTTACAAGGGGATGTGGTTTTCTGGTCGATGTCCTGATTTTTGACAGTGAACATGCCAGCATTAAAATGCCAACAGCGTTAACTAATTGTCCTTTTTGTCAGACAAAGTTGTTACCGCGACACCTGTCTAATTGAACATTGTAATGACAACAAGTGTTTTCAGTATTACAATAATCCTGATTCCTAAACCTAACCATGGGCCAGGTTTGGGTTTGGAAAAGTAGAGATGTTGCCTACAGCAACCAATCAGATTCTAGCTATCACTTTCCTATTACATACTAGAGAATGTCAGCTAGAATCTGATTGGTTGCTATGAGTAACATCTATGAGTAACCCGCAGCTTAGTAAATCTTGTCCCTTGGGTGCCCACCCCTATCGCACACCCCTAGTACAGCTCTGCTTAACCATAATCCTAACCCTATCCACAAAGCACAGCAGGTACCAGGGACAATAAAATTTAGCATGGGTAAAGGAGAGAGTAAATGTCAAATTTAGAATATTTAACATTTTACAAATGCTGAATTTTTACTAAATTCGAGTACTGTCTGCAAAAATACAGAGGACATTATGGTGTCGACTGTATCAACGTCAAAATAGTGATTGCCGTAACAGCAACTACATGTGTTGCACTTGCAAGTTGCAGACATTCTCTGCAAAATGAAAAATGATTGGACCATGAATTCCTCCAATCACAGGGCCTGAAAATAAAAATGCATACATTGCCTTCCATCATGTGTATGTCTGGATTTCACATCATGGAGAATATCGCTCAGATGAATGGAAAAGAATGTGTACTGTGTAAAATATCAGCAAGTACAAAAAATAAATATCACGACTGAGAATCAGGGTCACTGTCTTGTTATAATTCTAAGGAGAGTCAGATGTGGTGAGCTCAGGACTGTAGTTATTGAGAGACGGTGGCATATCATGGGAGAGCAAAATCGCTGGATTGGAGGACGTTGGATCGAAAATAACATTGGATTGGCTATTCTTTATTCAACTATTATGCCTTATCGAGACTTCTACGTTTGACAAGGACACCTGCTGGAGTCAACACAACATGGACGGTTAAGTATTATATTAAATGTTATTTTTACTATTGGTTTTAGGACATGATTGCCAACTCTCCCTGAATATCAGGGAGTCTCCATGAAGAGCAGGTGATCTCCCTGACTCCCTGAAGTGTTGGGCAATCTCCCTGATGCTGATTCAGTTACAGAAGTCATTGCGGTATGATGACAGAATTTAGAAATTGTGGCCTATTTTCCTTGCATTAAGGTCTATGGAGGTGGCAGATGATGAAGTAATTGATCTCCTATACACAGTATGCACCATAAATACTGAAAATATCTATTCAGTGACATTATAACAATAAATAAATATTGATGCTGCTATTCTTATTGATAAATAGTGTGCCTAGCAGTATTAGACACACCCATGGGTGGAGCTTTTCATGGGACACACCCCTTTGGTGCAGCCTTTTGATAGTTCCTATCAAAATCTCCCTGATATTCATTTGCAAAAGTAGGCAACCATGTTTTAGGATGGTGTTAGGGAAAGTATACTGTTGGGGTATAATTAGGTTTAGGCTGCAATAAAGGGCTGGTTTGGCTGAAGTGCTTTCACTATATCCCAAAGGTTGGTTAAAGTTAGGCTGCAGTGAGAAATTGGTTAAGGTTAGGCTGCAGTGACAGGACAGTTAAGGTTAGGGTTAGAGTAATACTGCTTTCACATCAGTATCATACTATAACCCGGGATTTTAAGCCCGGGTTATTGCAGGCTGATTTGTGGTAAAAAAAAAAGTCGGACCCTTAAAACACTGCAGGGTAGACCCAGAAAATTGTGGGACCTGGGTCTGCCCTGACAATGCGCGCAGCTCATTGCCATAGCAATAATAAACAAATCCTCCAATCAGGTGTCTATGGCCCGTATTCAGAGTACCGGACGTATAACATATACGTCCTGTGTTTAGCGATTTTTACTACTGCGCATGCATAGTAATTTAGTAATTTTTTTACGTAATCTACGTATCTTTTTCTTACGTAGATTGCATAAATACTGTCTTTCAAACTGCATTTACGCAATCTACGTAAGAAGTAGATACGTAGATTACATAAAAAATTACTACGCATGCGCAGTAGTAAAAATCGCTAAACACCGGACGTATATGTTATACATCCGAAACTCTGAACACGGGCCTATGTGAGAGACCCATGTTGAAAAATCACACGGGACCTTTATTTATTATATTATTTATTTATTACCTTACCTGTGTCGAACTCAGGAAAATCCCTTATTTTTTTTGGGTCCGATTGCTGGGTCATTAGATCCGGGTCGAGGCAGAGGAGACATTTAACATGACGACGAAAAACCCAGGTTTGAGCCGAGATCTTGGTCTAAGGCCAAAAACCTGGGTTTTTGGTGGTGTTTTGAAAGGGGTATACAGTAAGTGTTTGTTTTTTTTTTGTCTGAATATTCACTATCACTAAGTTCGGAATCATGATACGATCAACCTGTTATTGTACTTAGTATTTCTAAGTACTTGGAATAAGGACCCAGTCGGGAACATATTTGTAGACATTCGTGCACTCTTGAAGTAATGTTGTTGAGTGTATGAATGTTGCAAAATGTCTTTACTTCTCATATATCCCACCCGTATTTATTATTTTGCTGTAACCTGAGTTCTTTTTCCAAGTCACGCTTGGAATAGGTCAAATTATTTCCCTACGGTTTCCACCCCAATAATGAATTTATGAGACAACACGGTGTTTGTCTACCTAAACACACAAATAACAGTGTGGTGACAGATCCACTTTAATTGTTACCGTTATTTTCAACATTCACCCCGATGTTTCTCCAAAGCAAGTGATCGGATCTGATTTATCTGATCTGGTTACAAGTTGACATAATTAATAGTGAAATGTATTGCAATAAACAAATCCTAATTTTGTCATCGCGGTAAATGAAATACAACCAGCACGCTGACCACAAAGAGCCGTTCCAGTCTTGTGTGGCAGGAAATGAGATAAAATAATACATTTGAACCTGGTATTAGCTGAAGTATTTCCTCACAAATTGATTTAAAAGCAGAAATTACCTGATATATTTACAACTGCATAGACGCTGACAAAGAAATATTAGTAGGGTAAACAGCCACGAGCTAGGAATTCTTTCTAGCGAGAGCTAGTGAGGGAAGCATCCAGGCACAGCTTGTTAAAATTGTGGGTGTGGACAGCTAGTTAGGGTTGTGCCTCGGGCAGTTAGCTTGACCTGCGTCTAGAAACAGTTAGTTAGGACTGAGTCTATGGAAAGCTATTAAGATTTGTGTCTGTGGATATTTAGCTAGAACTGACTATAGGGGCAACTAGTTAGGACTGAGTCTATGGACAGGTAGTTAAAGCTGATTCTGTGGACGCCTAATAAGAGTTGTTGCTATGGACAGCTAGTTAGGACTGAGTCTATGGACTGCTAGAAAGAGTTGTCACTAAGATCAGCTAGTTAGAACCTTGTCTAGGTATAGCTAGCTGAAATTAAGTCTATGGGCAGCTAGTTAAACCTGCGTTTATAGACAGCTAGTTAGAACTGTGTCTAGAGACAGTTAGTTGGAATTGTGTCTAGTGGCATTCTAGAGGCAGCTAGTTAGACCATAGTTGCTGACTCTCCCGGAATGTCTGGGAGACTCCCTCAAGTCCTGCCCCACTACCTGGCAAAACTAGTTTACTAGTGTTGCTAGGGACAGGGAGGGACTTGATGCAAATTGCTTTATCTAGCCCCTCCCCCATCCCTATAAAACCACAAAAGGGGTAATTACTAGGCAAGGAGTGGGGCTTAATTACACAATTTGCACAAATCGTGCTGTTAAGCCCCACCCCTTGCATGCATCTATGGCTTCCCTCCGGGATCTCCTGGAGGGAAGCTTTTAAAAGTCGGCAATCCTGAGTTAGACTAAAATCTCTTTGAAATGAATGATAACAAAACACTATTGTACAGTACAGAGTGCACAAGACGGAGGACTATACTGTAGCCCATAACTACCAGTTACTTATTATTCTTATTTTCTAAACTACGGAAAAAATTGATATCTGGAATCTGATTGGTTGCTGTGCACTTCTACACCTTTCTCCCATACACCTCTGTACAGAAATAACCTACTATTTACCTAGTCCATGTTATGACCATCTGAGGAATACATAATAAAGAGATTGAGGAGTACTAAGATGATTACTACTTAAGCAATTAAGGATTAAGAGCCGTATTCAGAGATCCGTTTGTTGAAAGTATGCAATTATACGCACGTCCATTGCAAGGCAACACCCATGACACCTCACACGGACGGGTTGACAGTGACTTACGAGTCCCTCGACCACCCTTTTTTTTAAGTGTGCATTTCCATGCGTATAATGCCTCCGTACGTGCGTATCTAACTAACCGCACCCTCAAATGGTCACTTAAATGCCTCCCCCCACCCACTTACACAGATATTTCTCTGGCCTACTGGACTTCCGTGCGTAAAATCAATGTAGATTGCGTAAATTTAGTTACTACACATGCGCACTTCATTGGATCATAAAAATACGCATGGAACTTGCCGCAAAAACGGATCTCTGAATACGGCCATGAATCCTCATTTTGCTCTACCAAATCGCCCTTTGCTTAATTTTGGGTAGAGCATGACAGCTCTCTGTCTATTTTAATGCACATTCCTGCATTTATAAAAGTTCCTTCGGCTAGGACTTGGCAAATCATGCAGAAGATGGATAATCAATTTGTCCACAAATATGAAGCAGTAACTCATAGTGTTCCATGGTTGCAGGCAGCCTATTTCGCAATGTAACCCAGAGTCTCTCCTAAATTTCAAAGATGCCAGAATGTGTAATGTAATTAAAATCACTAAAAACCAAACCCGTTGCAATCACTTAGCGAAAAGTATTTTATACTGTACTTTATTATAGGAAAATCCCAGCATGTAAGATAAACTGTTTGTTTGAAATTCCTTCTCTAAAGAAAATAGAATCTTTGGGTTTTATTTTAAAGTTTTTTTAAAATAAGCTAACAATGCCTTTTACATTGTGTGGTGCGCTGAAAGGTTTGATGTGTGTTGCTGGTACTATGACCTAAAGATTATATATTACTATAGTCGATGCTTGCAGAGCCGCCACCAAGAATAGTGGGCCCGGGACTTGGTGGAGCTGCGGTTATAATTCAAGGCGGACCGATGCCCAGGGAAGTCCTTCCCTGTTCAGTGGCCCACTGAAGCCGATACCTTCTGCTGGGGAGCTATAGGGGCATAAGCACTCCCCCTGACACTCCCCCTGTCCCGGCGTACTTACCCACTGTTACACCGGCTGAAGGCTACCTTAACCTCAGCTGACGTAACAGTGGGTAATTACACCGGGAAACACATCGTAACCCCCTAACCCAGCCTTCCCAGTGTAGTTACGGAGCTGCCCGCTCCTTTGTCCGTAACTACACTGTAGTTTGGACGTTAGATCCATAGCTCACAGAGCCATAGTGAGTATCAGCGGGTCCACCTTTCTCTCCAGGCCTGGCAGTTCCTCCCTGATGGCGGCCCTGATTGCTTGACCTCCTTTACTGAGACAATGAAGCGCTATTTAGCAACAGGAGGAGAGGTGAAAGTCATGATCGTCCTTGATCCTAGCGAACCTGGTCAGTGTGACTCTTCGGGTGTTGTGATACTACAAGTCACAGCATGCTTTCGCTGCATAGGCTTAGCTGATACCTGACAAAGCATGCTAGGACTGGCAGTTTCAGAACATTTGGATAGCTGATTATTGGCTGCTGCCCAGATTATGATGTAGTGCATGGCAGGGACCTGTATCAGCAGCACCATAGAATAATCTATATATAGCAATCTAATCCAAAATGATTTTATCTCTGCAATCAATAACATTATAAACATGCAGCTTATTAAAAAAATAACACAAAACATGGGATCGGATCCAGGCTTACGAAAAAAAGGCCACCGTCAAATCACGAGGATCAAAAAACAGTCACTTTTACATTAAGCACATGCAAAACATAGGAGCAATGTAATCAGAATGTATTAACGATCTGACATTTTTTAGCTAGCTCTCTGATGGCGGGAACGAGTTCCAGGAGGAGCTGTTTACATTAAACTGTAAGGACGCACAGCTCTATCTAGACTTCCAATCTCTACCCATTTTAAGTGAGGATGGATGAAAATATTAAAACAGGGGTCAGGTCTCGCAAGGCTGGATACAGTGGACTCCGAGATCAAGCTCCGAAGGCAGCGGCAACTAAATCTGGTTCTGGACAATTATTATTAAAAGTCGTGAACAACAACTTTTAATCAAGAATAACCAGTAATAAGGTCAACTATTTATTTACAATACTAATCCGGTTTAAGTTCATTTTTGCACATTCATTACAATAATAATCTCAAAGAAAACTGCCAACTGTGGCAAGATAACAGATGATCTTAGAAACAAGGACATTTTAATAGGGTTAATTGGGGGTGATGGTCCAACATCGCGCCCAAAAGTAATGCAATTGAATTGTGTGATGCTCCATTTGGGTGCGATGTTTCAGTACAAATTAGACAACATTGAGCCCAAAATGCAACATCGTAGGGCATTGAATCAGGGTCCAATAGTGTCATATGCTGTCATATACACACTATAGACCTTATTCATGCTTAAGAGGCTGCTGCTTCTTAAGTCCGATCCTTTACGTGATGACCTGCTATGCATGCGTGGTAGGTCAGTTACGCAATCTATGTACGTAGCTTGGCTCTTTAAAGACAGCACGGGGTAGTTTAGGAAGAAGGAGGCGTGCTAATGCTGCCCCAGGAAGTGATTAGGTAGAAGCGGGAGGGGGGGATTTAGATTAGCTTG
>WWET01000874.1:161071-178820 GCA_011038615.1 Limnodynastes dumerilii | reverse complement strand
CGGTCCTATAGCAAGGGGGTGGAGCCCAAGCCTTGATGGGTGGAAAAGGGTGGAGTCATGTGGTAAGAGAGGCGGGTCTAAGCAGGCCCGTCTGCATGAGGTTGACAGCTTAAAACAGCGCATGTATGTGTTATGTATGTGTATGATGCTGAGCACTACAGTGCTATATATATGTATGTTTGTATGTATATATATATATATATATATAAATATATATGAGTGCTGCATACAGTGCCTCAGGGGTGGCTGCTACAGGCCCCCTCTCAACTGTTTTTCACATAGCAGCCGCGCCCCCTTGCGTTCCCTACAGTTTTGCGCCTGCTCGAAGCTTTTGGAAACCTGTATGGAATCATATACATTAATAATATGTCATATCAATCTGGAATTACTACAGATAGAAGAATATGAACTACATTTAAAATTACAGAGCCAGTATCCTGCCTTTTATCAATACATGCATTTGAACAATAGGAGAAGCAGGATGAAATGACAGTCATGTGTTAATTAAGCAACTGGTTCCCTGGATTTAATTATCAGAGCAATGACACCAAATGGACATAACAATGAATCAAGAGACAAGGGGCCTGATCCAGACCTACGCAAATAATACAATTGTCTGTAGCGTGTTTACGCCAGCGCACCTATGAAGCACGCCCCAAGGCACTCCCCCCGACCAAACCCTACCCTAACTTCTCAGAGCGTAACTGCTGGCGTTCGTAGTCTCCATGCGTAGTTACAACGCTAAGCACGCCCATACTGTATGATTTAAATGCCTCACCCCGCCCCCGAAGCACAATTACTGGTGTCGTATGGCTGGCACGCTCCTTCGTGCGCTGTTATGAAGCTGCTACGCTCAAGTTCCATACGCTCAGAGTTACTTTGCGTAACATCTGCCACGCGCATGCGCAGTAAGTACTTATGGACGCTTTTACGCTCACGGCAAACGTATAATCATGGGCGACCGTAGGTCTGGGTCTGCCCCGAGGTGTCTGGGAATATATATAGAACAAAGGAATTTCCTATCAGAATCACTGCAGGAGAACTATACCTAAACACCATTTTCTAAGACTATTGTGGAACTTCCCCCTCAAATCTAATCATTTTTGCGGCATGGTAGGGGGGGGGTGTCTTGCACCGCCCAGTGGGTGTCAGGGGAAGTGGGTGTGTCTTGAACCGCCTAGAGGTGTCTGCTCCTAATTATTTGTCCAGTCATCCATATGTCTGCCCCCTTTTATATGTGTAGTCTCCATATGTCTTCCCCTGATTATGTCCAGTCTCCATATATTTGCCCCTGTTTCTATGTCCAGCCTCCATATTGTCTGCCACTGTTAATATGTCCAGCCTGCATAATGTCTGCCCCTTATCACATGTCCATCCTCCATATGTCTGCCCCTTGTTTCTATGTCCAGCCTCCATATGTCTGCCCCTTGTTTCTATGTCCAGCCTCCATATATCTGTCCCTTGTTTCTATGTCCAGCCTCCATATATCTTACCGTTATTGTCCAGCCTCCATATTTCTGCCTTGTGTTTGTCCAGCCTATATATATCTTCCCGTTATTGCCCAGCCTCTATATATCATTCCCTGTTATTGCCCAGCCTCTATATTTCTTCTCCTGTTATTGCCCAGCCTCTATATATCTTCTCCTGTTATTGTCCAGCCTTTTTATATATGCCCCTGTTATTGCCCACCCTCTATATTTCAGCCCCTGTAATATTATTCTCTCTTTCTTTCCTGTGATGGTGTCTCTCTGCTCCCTTCCTCCGCGGCGCTCCCACTCGGTCTCTCTGGCAGTCACGTGTCCACATAAGCAGTGCAGGTTATACAGGGCTGCTACGGGAGCCCTGTATTACCGATATTGCTTGTGGGGAGGGGGGGGGAATAGCCCAGCCGCATAGACAGCGGCACCACGTGGGCTACAGAAACTGTAAAAGTAAAGAATTCAACTTTGTCCAGAGAGTCTCTTCTCTCGGGACAAGTTGTAATGCGGACGGGACAGCGGGACTGTCCCGCTGAAATCGGGACTGTTGGGAGGTATGGCTAATATCTCTTATAACTCTCACTCTTCTTTCTATAATATGCGTTCTGGTGATATGATTGATCTCACACTTATACTCTTTGCTTTCTATTGGATGATGTAAAGCAAGAATTATAATGGACTGCACTCTAAAATCTATTTATAGTCTGTCATGTGACCGGATCAATCACCGTAATACCTATAAACTTCCCATGTGTGATGTGTGTGGTTCCCTGGCAGCACTCACCACCTTGAATAACCCAACTTAGATTAATGACACCAACACCATAATTTGGAAACTATAAATTTTATTATTACCATAACTATTTAATGATTGGTTATCAAAGGATCTAGTAACATTAAATAAAATTTTTTGATGGGGGCCAAAGAAAGCAGATATGAACAAGTGAACGAATAATGAACATATAATGAACATAACATTTCCAACCATATAACATCTTAATAATGAAATCTAAAACAAAACCCCCTAAACCGACGCACTCCATCAGCCCGCGGCATAACACCGCATTTAAGTGTAATACGAGACCGCCCGCATGTGTGCGTTTACAGCCTTGGGCAACACCACCACGACTCCAAACAGGTCAAAGATAGTTACCATCTCTAACTTCTTAACAGACCTAAACAAAACAGCGCCATAAACAACATAGAAAACTAACCAATATATATATACAAATCACTGAAAATAGCACACTGACTTATAAAGCGCAAAACACCTCTAAGCAGCCAAAACCTTTCTCTGGAGAAGTCTCAAATCTCCTATATAGGTGCAGACATAAGGATAAATTATGGTAAGGGTTTCTAGGCGCTAAGGTTTATCCTCAAGGAGAGAACGTGCCAGTGGAGAAAATCCTATAGGTATAAGTCAATAAATATAAATAAATAAATACAAGCTAAATCTTATATAAAAAGAGTTCCAGGTACTTCCTAATAAACAATAATACAATCCATATTTGAATTGGGTAAAAAAGGGCTCCGGAAGGTGAATATTAAATGTCTGTTTTTAAAGCACTGATTGGTCTTTGACTTCCAATGAAGAGGAAATGTAAGATAAAACAAACAGTGTTTAATAAAACATCATAAAAACGAACTGGACATCATACCAGGGAAAGATGGAAGGAACGATCGCGAGTGGTGACCGCCGTCAGATGTAAAGCCTGGGTGCAGCGTTCTCACCAGCCTCAACTCAACCATACATTTTATGTAATGTGAATAATTAAAAGGATGTGAATGGTTATGACTGGGGCCTATTAATCCTAATTTATCATCATGTATCATAAATCACCCTAAAAACTGATGTAAAAACTAATGTAAAAACTGAAAGAGCTCCCAAAGGTCTACATGGAAGACCTCATTCTATTCATACATCTACATTGTTACGGCACACTGGAATTACCTGCTGGGAGTACCAGGGTGGCCGCAGGAACGAGACGGTAGTCACTTGCCAAGTCACGGAGTTGTAGCGGCATGCTGGGATTACCTGTACAGGAACCAGGGTGGCCGCGAGAACAAGACGGGCGTTCCAGACCAGGTCACGGAGACAAGCAGGACCCTGGTGTTCACTAGAGCCTCTAGAGGTGAGGATAGTCTGGGCTGCAGAGTTTACCCGCAGGCCGCAGCTCCTAGGGAAACGCCCGGGAGAGGAAAAAGAATTAAAGGAAGAGGTAAGTAAGGTAGAAGAGGTAGAAAGAAGGAGCAAGGAATAAGAGGGAGAAAGTAAAGTCAGTAGAACCTGACTTTAGACAAACTACAGAGAACACTAAACAGAGACAACGGACTAGAGAGGGATAACAGGACAAACGAGACTAACTGACTGACTGGGACTCATGCTCGCTCACACACTCACACACTTATACTGAGCTACCTCGAAGGGCTACAGGAACAGGCTCATGGGAGAAGGCAGGGAACAAAAACAAGGGAATAATACAATAAGGTGGGAGAGGAGGAGATGGTACACGGAGGGCAGCAGGTAAGGCACAAGGCTGGATAACAGGGGGCAATCAATAACCAGAAATAAGGCAAAAGGCAGGACAGAGAGCACAAGGCAGGCACAGATACTGAGAGTTTAGAGTCTATAACCGGCGCTGTCAGAGCGGCAGCGCCGTGCTGATAAAGAGGCTGCTAGCCCCTGATAGGCTAGTAGCCTGACGGCTAGCTAGATAGTGAGGACGCCTCCTAGACATGGGAGAGCGTCCTTAGTGATGGTAACTAAGAGGTGGCCCTAGGCTGCGATGGCGCTCCAAGTGGGACCCCGTTAGAGAGCCGCGATCGGCAGTTGCGGAGGAGACCGGGGGGGAGGGGGTGAGTCAGAGGCATGCCTTGCTGCTGTAGCCGGCATGTAACATACATGAGTCCCACCACAGCCATACAGTTATGTAATGTGAGGGGTAGGGAAAATAGAAACGTATTTCATACCTGAAATGAGGTTCATCTTTTGTTATAAGTTTACCACCTTCCTGGAGTGAACTCTGAGTAGCTGGTGGGCACACAGTCCATTTTCAGTTTTTGCTAAGGCCGATAGGTGATCTTTGGTCCTCCAGTTGGCCTGGACATGATGAATACCATAAAAGGAAATTAGTTGTCTGGGATCACTATTATGAACTTCCTTGAAGTGGGCAGACACCAAATGAGTCATAGCACCCTTCTTGATATTTCTCAAGTGTTCTGTCCACCTCACTTTTAATGGCCTAGTCGTGCGACCAATATATTATTTTTTACATGTGCATTCCAACATATATATGTAGAGTTTGGAATCACATGTAATAAATTCATTAATTTTCACCCTTTTTCCATTTATACATGATACAATACTTTCTGTCTTTATCGTTGTCAAAAGATTTGGGCTATTAATACACATAGGGCATTGCCCTCACCGAAAAAAGCCTTTACTCTTAATCCATCCTGATTGAGTTTGTTCTAGAAAGGCTGATCTTACCAACTTATTTTTCAGAGTGGGAGCTCTTCTGTATATAAATTGTGGTCGTTGACCAATATAATCTCTTAGGTCGGGGTCCTTCCTCAAAATACCCCAATGCTTCCTAATGATTTTCTCAACTTCACGATGTTGGGAATTATACTGGGATATGAAGGGAATATATTGGGGCCCAGCATCCTCTTGTGGTTTCTCCTTTCTCATTAATAATGATTCCCTGTCGATCTGATTGACATCCCTAATCACATTATCTAAAGCTTCCTCCTTATACCCTTTTTGGATAAATTGCGGTTTCTTTTTTTCTATATGTATTTTTCCTATATTTTCTTTTGTGCAGTTCCTCTTGATCTGGAGGAACTACCCCTTTGCAATATTTTCAAGCCACTTATTATGGTGATTACTATTTACAGGTATGTGGGAATTAGTATCTGTTTTCTTAATAAAATTCTTAGTTAAAACTACATTGTTTTCAATATAGATCTCCAAGTCTAAAAAATTAACATTGACAGAACTTACATCAAAGGTTAAAAATATATTAAGATTATTGTCATTCAAATTGGAACAGAAGGTCTTTAGATCTTCATTAGAACCCCCCAAAATAAACAAAATGTCATCAATATACCGTCTCCATAGCACCAGGTTCACCCCTGCTTGTTCTAAAATGGTACCTTCTCAGCTAGCTAAAAATAAATTTGCATAGTAGGGGGCGAACGTGGTGCCCATTGCTGTTCCTCTCTGTTGGATATAAAAAGTCCCATTAAAATTAAAAATAATTATTGCACAAAATTAATTCAATACCTTCTAATATAAAAGATTTAAAATCATCCTTAAGATCACTTAAATTTAAAAATAGTTTAACTGCTTCAAGACCATCTTTATGTGCTATAATTGTATACAGTGAAGTCACGTCCGCAATGATTAGTTTATAACCCTCCTTCCAATCTAAATCTTTAAGAATATTAATAACATCGGTTGTGTCTTTTAATATATATATGCGGTTGCAATCTCCGTGTAGAAAGTCTGGCTTCCGAAAAAGGGATATTCGAAAGTTATTTTTTGAATGTCCCTTTTTCCGATACTTACACTTTTTGAATTTTTTTTTTATGAATGGGTGACTCACTTTCGGAAAGAAGAGATCACTCCGCCGCACCTCCACCGCCACTCTCCAGACCGAGGGGACAGGTGAGTCAACTCTTTCTGTAGGGTTAGGGTCAGGCTGCAGGGGTGAGAGGGTTAGGGTCAGGTGTTGAGTCATTGAACCCCAAAAGTATGCGGTGCGGCAGTACGCAATTGTACGCAAATGAACCTTATAATTACCACAGAGTCGAGGATGCGGTCCAACCCACAGAAGTATGTTTTATGTAGGCAGAGAAAGAGTTAACCAAAAGCGAGGGTCTCCTGATACAGCAGCAACCAGTCATTGGCGAGACGTCTTACAAAGTCATCTGGGGTCCAACGCCCAGGCAGAGAGCTTTTTAACAGTAAGGATTAAAGGGGTAACCAAACGCAGGTTGATTGGAGGGATCTCATGACCATCCTGGATCCTTAGCTCGTCATTGGCCACAGGGTCTTCTATTGTTCTTACTTCCTAGGCTCATCAGCATAATTGGGGTCAAGCATATATCATATCAAAACTTATAAATGCTTATAACTTGCAATCGCTTTATGCGATCTTTTAGCAGAAAGTATCATCTCTAATACATACAACATCATATTCTACACTACAAGACTAAACACCATATAATTATGACAATCATTCGACGATCGGCGGCAATTAGCTGAATGAACCATCTGCGAATATAAAACACAGTCCAAGTAAATAGGAAAGCGTACAGACATTAAACATGAACAAGTCCTGTGTAAAAATCTATATGTCAATATGTTTATTAATGAGTAAAATCGAATGTTAGAAAAGCCAGCAAAAATACGCAGGCACACTCCTAAGCACGCGCATTGTTGCGTAAAAGTGCATTCACATTTCCCTCGGTTCTTTGTTCTCAGTCCTTGTGAAGATTAATTGTTATTTTAGAGATTAATAGTGATGTTTTTATTTCTGTTTCCACACAGGCTGCAGGGGAGGGAGGGTTAGGGTCAGGCTGCAGGGGAGGGAGGGTTAGGGTCAGGCTGCAGGAGATGGAGGGTCAGGGTTAGGCTGCAAGTAAGGGAGAATACACTATATGCCAACAACGGAGAACACCGATTCGTGAAAACACGTTTGCCCTGTGCAGGCTCATAGCCACAGCTCAACAGGGCAGATACCAATAGAAGATACGACACTATCCCACGGAGATTTAACAGAAGCCTCAGAAAGACGTAACAGCAAGCGACAAGTGATGTTTTTATTTCTGTTTCCACACAGGCTGCAGGGGAGGGAGGGTTAGGGTCAGGCTGCAGGGGAGGGAGGGTTAGGGTCAGGCTTCAGGAGATGGAGGGTCAGGGTCAGGCCGCAAGTAAGGGAGAATTTTTGCTATTTTTGCTTTATTCCACTGTATGCCAACAACGGAGAACACCGATTCATGAAAACACGTTTGCCCTGTGTAACTCATAGCCACAGCTCAACGGGGCAGATACCAATAGAAGATACGACACTATCCCACGCAGATTTAACAGAAGCCTCGGAAAGACGTAACAGCAAGCGACACTGATCTTCAAAGCATCACTCACAGCCGCCGCTCAGTGCAGAGAGCACTGACAGGAGACATCGCAGCCGCACATGGATCATCCGGAGATCGCTTCTGATTAATCAACTAACTGTAAGCCTTGGAACTTTACCTTTTAAACCGGACAATTATTTTTATTTATATTGGAACTGTCTAGTACTTTTGTTCTTAGGAATAATCCCTATTACAATCTCTGGGACTGTTTGGAATATCGTATCTTTCCCTGCCACAGCTTTTTTTCTCTGTTCAGCTACAATTTACAGGACCCGGAGTCAGGCATCACTAATTGAACAATTCACATTATAAATGGTTAGATTTGTCTGAATTGCCTTACTGGATCTTTTTACGGGACAATACTTTATTTAAATCGGGACTGTTTCATACTTTTGTTTTTAAGAATAATTCATATTACGTTTTTTAAGATTTGCTTGTACTATCCTTTTCTTACCACTGTTTATTTTTCATCTATAGATTTAGATATATCCTGCCCATATATACCTGTGGTATTCACTCACTATATTACTTCCCCATTATTTATATATTTAGAATTTTGCACTAATTGGACTTTGTCACATTACATTTGGGTCCATTTGAGTGTTTCCCCCATTTATTCATTTTTATTAGATCATTCACATGTTAGGTTTATATATTAATGATTTATATTCTTTGCACTAATTGCACTTTAATTTGCGCCCTTTTGAGTTTTACCCCCATTTTTATAGCAGAGATATTCAGGCAAGCCTGAATCACAAGATGGCGGGCTCTATTCACAGTTTTTTAAATTAAAAGTACGCAATTATTCGCACGCACGTAGCAAGGCAACACCCACCTACACCCATGACACTCCCCTTTCGCGGCCGTGCAATCGTAGACTTACCTCTCCATAGAGCACCTCTAACTTTACGTGCGTATATGTATGCCGTACGTGCGATTCTATGTAACCGTGCCCTCAAAGACTCATTTAAACTCATCTATGTACCCTTGAACTCCAGCCCCCCCCCCTCTTTCACGTAACTTTTCAGGTATGTATTTCACCCCCGCCCCTCCGTATGTATGTCCCCAAGTGTGATTCTCATGTCCGTGCCTAAAGCACTTATGTGCATATATATTTTACATAACTTACGTAAATAAAGTTACTACGCATGCACAGTTAAAACGTACCTAAAAATAGTATTCAAAAGTAATACAATTTCAGTCAGTCTGCATTATGAATATAGTGAATAGATGAATACCAAGTTTGTAGAAAGTGTTAGTGATCATACATGGGCTGTGTGTTCACTTGCACAAGGCCTATTTATCACTATCACAAGGACCTGTTTGATCACTAGTACTGGGGCTGTATGATCACTATCACAGGGACCTATTTGATCACTAGTACTGGGGCTGTATGATCACTATCACAGGGACCTGTGTGTTCACTAGTACTGGGGCTGTATGATCACTATCACAGGGACCTGTTTGATCAATAGAACAGGACCATTATTCTAAGACCACAAAACACTTTCACAGGCAGACACAATATTTCTGCAACTTATTTCAACCAATCATTGACCAATGGGCGTGGCTAACACAGAAATGCTACATTTTTATTGGTCAGTCTGCTCTTCCCTGAGTGTCTGCCACAGAAGAGTAACACTCATAAGGATACATGTAAAGTTTACAACACGCACACATGGTCCTATCTGTCTGTCTCCCTCACATCTGTCTCATACCCTCCAACATGACCCCCTCCATTCGGTACATAATACTCTGCTCCTGCTCTTCCTTCCTAATCTCTGATTGCAGTCACCTGTGTTATACTAGTTATTTGATTAGAAAGGTGTGTAACACAGGTGACTGCAATCAGAGATTAGGAAGGAAGCGCAGGAGCAGAGTATTATGTACCGAATGGAGGGGGTCATGTTGGAGGGTCTGCTGTCTGCATAATATCCAGCTAATGCAGAGGTCAGTGCAGGTCCAGCTCTGAGACCACTGAAAATATTACAGACCTGCAGTTCAGAACAGCCAATCACTGGTAAGTGGGCGTGGTTAGACCAGCAATGCCATGTTGTTATTGGCTGAGAGAATGAGCGGTTTAAATTGTACCTAATGGAATGGGTCATATTGGACGGTCTGTGTGTGTCTGTATGTAGATAGATAGATAGCAGCTGTTATCTGTGCAGTGTGTATGTGTGTGTGTATATAGCATCTTATGGATGCACTGTGTGTGTGTGTGTGTGTGTGTGTGTGTGTATATAGTATCTTATGGATGCACTGTGTGTGTGTGTGTGTGTGTGTGTATATATAGTATCTTATGGATGTACTGTGTGTGTATAGCACTTTTCCATTCCTTGGTAAATCTGGCCCTTGGTGTCTTTGTTGGTGCTATGGACAATTTATTGGGTCAATATTATATTGGTTTATGACTTCTGTGCTGCTATCTATACTTTTACCCTGGATACCAATGGAATTATGTGTACAGAGACATTGGATCCTTATGGATTGTTTTGAGCACTAGTTACTTTTTGATTGATGTTTACATTTATTGGTTCTGGCTATACAGCACTCTGAGTGTATCTGGGAGTGGTGCTGATTAAATATCAAATATTGTTCATTCATTATTAAAAGGAGGTGCTGATTGGCTGATTAGTTCAACATACCCTCCAACATGACCCGTTCCATTAGGTACAAAGTTCTCTGCTCTTCAGTTACTATGGTAACCACCTTTGTTGAAGAGACAAATAATTTTTTAAAATATCAGTTAATTCATTTTATCGAAGTGAGTGACAGTTGGAAGCTCAGGAGCTGTTTAAATTGCACCTAATGGAATGGGTCATGTTGGAGGGTCTGGTACAATAGATAGATAAATAAGATATCAATGATTATAATCAACAAGAGCAAGATCGATAGACATGATTATCAATCAGCGTAAAATAGTCACAGGCATCAACATCCGTCATTCAAATGAATATAACATAATATGTCATTAATATGGGCGCTGCTACAGTGACAAAGCAGACTGCATATTACCTCAAATACAGAGCACTTCATAATAAATTATAAATTAAAAAAAAAGCAGGTAATGTGGTTGGTGCTAAAAACCTTAGTGCTAAAATGTAAATGTGTAATGTGGTTAAATTCTATTATCTGAAATTTAATAAAACAGCACTCTATAAATGTGTATCATTTTTATTTATTTATAATTCAAATTAAGTTCATGTATTAAATATAAACAGACTGCGAGACGTCTGAGGCTGGAACTGCAGTATGTTTGCTGAATGCAGGCTGGGCCTGCAAGATGTTATGTTTGCAGTCCAGCTGCAATAGGATCTATGGACAAGGTAGATGATGTAGGCCATGGTGGAGGACCAAAGATTATAAAGTATGCCTGCGGCTCTTCCTGGGAAGGTGTACATTCCTCAGCTTGTACATGTCCCACGTACTCTTTCTATAAGGGATGTGCTGCTCTGAGGCTTTTTCATCATGGTGGAAGCTGCTGTGAGAGAGAGAAAATAATAAATATAATGTCTTTTCTTCTCAGGATATGTAAATGCATATATAAGGATTAAAGAAGAATGAGATGAAGTGATGCAATCTGCATATTACCTTCCACTGGCCTCACTCTTGTCAGCAGCATCATTCGCCATAAGAGGTTTGTGTCCTTTGTAGAGCCAAGGATCGCTCATTATTTCCTGCAGACAAGAACAAGAAAGCTTTATGTAGTAATATGTTTCCATATTTTCCAGAATATTGTCACTCTACTTTATGCTGACACTGGGACAGACTGAGAAATGAGGTGACAGGTTCATAGGTTGTTTTCTTACCTCCATCGTGGCTCTTCTGCTGGGATCTACCACCAGCATCTTTTTGATGAGCCTCTTCAGGTGTCTGGACAGGGTAAAAGGGAGCTTAAACTTTCCCCTGCGGATCTGAGATCTCAGCACCTGAAAAAAACAGCAGGAGATGAGTTATCTTGAGATGCCCCTTATATTACACAACCATAGATAGGATGAATATCTGCTCCATTACTAAATAATTATGTACACACTGATCTCATACTAGAATGCATCTTTCCAAAACATCACTTCCAGCGGTAAGAAAACTCTTTTTTATCTTTTTGATTTTACAAAGCATAATGATAATCAAAGTTTGTGTTGAATAAAATCAATTTCCATAAGAAAATATTTCCAGCATGTAAATGTGGGTAAATACTATGCTCATAGTCACAGCTCCTGCACACATATATACAGCCAGTATATAATGTAATACTATTGTAGGTTTAAAGATTAATACTAAGATAATTTACACAGGAAGTAAATGCCCACCAAGGCTTCCCGATCATTCTCCCTAGCGGCTCTGTAGGTGGAGGTAAATTAGCTGTCTACCAGCTGCTCTAATGCTCATTAAAATATGGGATTTTATTACCCAATACAAGTCCTGTACACCAAATTTGGCAAATCTTACAATTATTTCATACACATTTAGACAATTCTAATAGAAATACTTACCATTATATTTGATGCTGTAAACGGTAGTGAGCCGGTAGACATCTGGTAGAGAATAACTCCGAGGCTCCAGATGTCCACCTGCCGCCCATTGTAGCCCTCTCCCAGAAGGATCTCTGGGGCTAAATACTGTAGTGTGCCACATGGTGTCTGTAGCATGCCATCGGTGGGGAAGGTATTGCTTAGGCCGAAATCCGTCAGTTTTATATTCTTGTTGGCGTCCAGCAGAAAGTTTTCAGGCTGAAGGAAGAAAAATAACAATGTCCGTGAATTACTGAAGGTGAAGGATCTTACTGAGCAGTAATCAGGTATCCCATATGTGTAGCTCCTCCCTCCCAGTGTCAATAAGCCAATAAAATCTGTGTATTTATATCATACAATTCTTTGTAGATAACTTCCTCATGGGTAGCGATCCTCATGGGTGGAGACATTGTATGCTGGGAACACGGTTCCTCCAGGCATGATCTGTTTTGGCTATCACATCACTCCTTCTGGGCTACCCGTCTAGTGACCCAAGTCTGCTTTTGCTTTGTGTTATATTTACTTTTATTGCATTTCTTACCTTCAAGTCCCTGTGTGACACATCATTCTGGTGACAGTGGTTGACAGCGGACACCATCTAAGGAGTAAGAATAACACAAACATCATTATATATCCATTAGGATCAGCGCCCTTATATGTTTTATCATCACCATAAGTTCTTATAAGAGCCGGGAGAGCGTTTGGATCCCAGTCACAACTGGATGGAGCGAGGAGAAAGGGGACGTACAATGCGCTCAGTCATGCATCATGTGAAAGCAGGTGATGACCAAGGCAAGCCACTATTTCCAGCCCGTATCTCTGGCATGCTGCCGATGATTGGTGATAAGAGATGGATTCGCCAACCAATCATTTAGCAAATCCAAAGGGTGTGGCGCTGTGTTTTGGAGACATCACATACCTTGTCCACAGCTCTCCTGAGTCTATAACTATTAGAGATGAGCAAAACAGATCAGCTCACCTGCCGGAACATGGCCCGGATTTCTTTCTGCGATTTCAGGCTGGGTAAATATTCCCATAAATCCCCTGAAAAATGAAAGACAGTAGAGTAATGAAGACAATGAGCAGCACAAGAACGTAGTAATATTACAGAAGCGTTTAGAGACAGGTTAGTAGATAATTGTGACTTCCATTGAGAAGAGATGAAACAACACTAAATACCGGTGTAAACTCTAAGGGGCCGAGCTGAGAGTAAAGGCAAACACTAACCTCCAGTGATATATTCCATGACCAGAAACAGCTTCTTCCTGGTCTCCAGGGCTTTATACAGCTTCACTGAAAGAGAGTAGAGCAAGGGGATATTCATTGTCTTATGGGCCAGGGCTACGTTCCGGCAGCCTGTGCACTGCCTGTGTAGCCGCAACACACACTCTGACACCATGACCAGACTGTGGTACTTGTTACAATAACAAAGACAACTTAGATGTTAGACACATGAGAATGTTCTTACCGATATTGGGGTGATCTAAGGATTGCTGGATATTCGCCTCATCATAGAGCTGTAGAAAGAGAAAGATCATTCGTTATATGAGAAATAAGAAGTGGAAAAGTGTTATGTGTCAGGATTAGGAGCACAGGGCCAGATCCAGCCTTAATAACGGCAGGAGACTTATGTGCGGTGCTTGTGTAAGTCTCCAGTCGGTTTGTACTGTTTGCACACAATACAAGGATATCCGCATTGGAAACAAGAGACACAAGACCTGTATATTGCAGGATATCTCCCATTGCTTCCTTACCTTGTGCAGCATTGAGGCTTCCACATTTTTTTTCTTTATGGTTTTTATGGCCACCTAAAAAAATAACAAAAAAACACTAAGCAGACTGATAGAAATTCCTATTTGTAAGAATGTTTTGTGCAGCGGAGATGAGTTTGAGAAATTGTATCCTCTAAAAGAACCTTTATATTGTGTGCGGACCACAGATACCAGCAAATTCTGAGATCAATTAGTGTATTCTCTCACCTCTTCTCCGGATGTCATGTGGCGAGCAAGCTCCACTTTTCCAAAACTTCCCTCGCCGAGGGTCCTTTGGACAATATAGTCAGCTATACGGCGCTGCTTGCCCACAGGTGGAGAGCCTTGGTGGTCTTCATGCACCATGGATGGTGCCACAACCAACTCTGGCTGCAATGATAAATAAACAGCTACATTAACCATCTTAGCTAGGAAATATACAGAAATATAAATTGAAAGAGATTTTATTTATATTTTATATATCTATTTATTGTACATATTGTGTAAGTAAATGCAACTTTAATTTGCATTTGTATAGAATCAATAACTTCTCCTGGAGCCAGAGAGGTGCTTCCCTCCGCCTACAGTCTCCCACTAATTAATATGACGGTTCTGGGTTCCAGCATCCTCCGCCTTCTCCCTCTTCCATGCTCCCTTCTCACTGAATGTCAAGCGTGACGTCATCACGCCCAACATTGTGCCGGATCCAGAACTATGTCCGTCTTCCATAGAGGGACGTAATTCAATGAACAATAGCTACTGCGCATGCCAATCTTTTAGACCGCATATACTCAATCTACGTATCGAAACGATACACATATTACGTACAATAGCTACTACGCATGCGCAGTAGCTATTGTTCATTGAATTACGTCCGTCTATGGAAGACGGACGTAGTTCTGGATCTACCCCAAAGTAAGTAGTTAAAGTTAATATTAATACATTTTCTTAGTTCCCACAACTTCGTGTCTGTGTTTTTTCTATTGGTTATTGGTAAGGTAAGGTGGGTGCATCGGGTACCACACATATCACACATGGGTTTATGTATGCCGTACATGCGTTTCTATGTAACCACACCCTTAAAGACTGATTTAAAAGCCTCCCCCACCCTCTTTCACGTAACTTTTCCAGTACGTAACTTAACCCCGCCCAGCCGCACATATGTCCCCAAGTGTGATTCACATGTCCACGCCTAAAGCACTTACGTATTATATTCTATGTAACTTCTATGTAACTTACGTAAATAAAGTTACTACTTTAACTGCATGCGCGGTTAAAACATACCCAAAAATACGCACTCATCTCTACGTGAAAACGGATCTGTGAACATCTTTACAGTCTCCATCAACTATAAAAGTGGGCACAAGCAGGGTGATGATTATAGAAGGGGGCACAAGCAGGGTGATGATTATAGAAGGGGCACAAGCAGGGTGATGATTATAGAAGGGGACACAAGCAGGGTGATGATTATAGAAGGGGACACAAGCAGGGTGATGATTATAGAAGGAGGCACAAGCAGGGTGATGATTATGGAAGGGGACACAAGCAGAGTGATGATTATAAAAGTGGGCACAAGCAGGGGGATGATTATAGAAGAGGGCACAAGCAGGGTGATTATGATATATATAAAGAGAGGGCAGGGGGGCACCAGACTTTCTTGCACTGGCCCTGACCACAACCCAGGGGAGGTCTGTGGTGATAGGATCAGCTGTTATTTAGCCCCTCTTATCCTAATAGTCAGTAGCACAATAAATGATAAAGCTGAATAAATGACTTATTTTGGAAATTACTGTTGTCATTGGCAACACAACCAGTAGATGTAACTCTGCACCTACCTCAATTACATTTGCTTCAACGCAACAACAGGAAAACATATTCCACAATGTGCCCATTATCAAATTACTGCTCACTGTATTAGAAAAGCAATAAAATGACAGGTCCCCTGAGGAACTCAGGTGAGTAAGTTCAGTGACCATTGTGACACGTCAGCATAGAGACTATGATGTCATATTTTAAGGCTGTTTTATTTCAATTTAATTATTTAATACAATGTGAATAAAATAGTTTAAATGTATCATCTAAACTAGGCCCAAATGGACTTTGGCGCTGTTAATTGGTTCTTTATATGTAAGATTTACATAAAAAGCCATAGGGCTCCCTTAACTGTAGGTTCGCATTTCTGTGCATAGGGCCTCACTCCACCCAATCTTCGTATCTCCTGAGTTAATCATTCACGGAACGCCCCTTTTTTGCGTATGTAACTACAAACCTAGAGACTTTAAGTTCATAGTGTCTAAGCACGGAATTTGCGTTCTTAATTCCAACGTAAATAGCGTATAAAAGTTACTACACCTGCGCAGTACATCCCTTCTTAAATATACACATCTAAATACACAAAGATTCTTAAATGTGAATCAGGTCTGTAATTACTTTATTTAGTATTAGAAGAGGTTCTGCAGGGGTGGAGTCATTTTACCAGCAGATACATTAATATTCTATATATTATAACTCTCAGTTACCAGCATCCTCTGGGTTATTATAACAGATCTGCAAAATATTGTGGGTAAAGCTTGTAAAATAGGAACAATTGGGAACCACCATATAACAATGGGGCTGATCCAGACCTACGTCCATCGCAATAGTTACGGCGGCCGTATGCGTAAGAACGGCAGAAATGCAAAATATGTCCGGCGTAATGCATGGCTCTGTGAGCCATGGATCTAGTGTCCATGACTACGCTGCTAGATCCAGGGGTGGGCAGCTCTGTAACTACCCTGTAGTTACGGAAGCTGGGCAAGCGGAGGGAGGGGAATTAGGAAGGGAGGGCTGGGTTAGGGGGTTACGATGTGTTTCCCGGCGTAATTACCCCCTGTTATGCCGGCTGAAGTTAAGGTAGCCTTCAGCCGGCGTAACAGTGGGTAAGTACGCTGGGACAGGGGGAATGTCAGGGAGAGTGCTTATGAGCTACGCTGGCCGTACTTACGGCACAGCGTAGCTCTGGATCTGCCCCATTGTGTGTATTTCCATCTCATTACATTGTAAATATAGAAATATAAACGATCTCTCAGTTGTGCTCACCTGCAGCTGTGGACAATTTCTTACAAGTGTTAAAGCATTTTTTTAAATCACCATATTTTGGTTTAATAATAGTCTCTGGTTAATATGTATTTTTCTATTATTCATATGGAATGAAAACTATATAAACCACATAATAATTAATATACAGCTGTGTGAAATAGTGTTAGACTTTTCTTGTTTTACCTTATTTCCTCTATGGAGGCTGATGCTAAGGAGGTGTCTGTGGTTGTAGTATGAGGTGTATTTTTATTAAATAATAAGACTAAATAAATAACTTATTTTGGAGTTTACTATTGCCATAAGCAACTCAACCAGCTTCTGAGTGACTTATAAAGTGACTTGTTCCCAGTTACGGTGTATAGAAGGGGTGGAGGGAGAGATTCTGCACCTACCTCAATAACTTTTTCTTCTGCGCAACAACAGGAAAACATTTTCCACAATTCGCACATTTCTGGATTACTGCTCACTGTATCAGCAAAGCAATAAAATGACAGGTCATGTGAGGAACTCAAGTGAGTAAGTTCAGTGGTCATTGTGACACGCGCAGCCTCTGTGACACATGTGGATAGAGTCTGTGATGTCACATTTTAAGGCTGTTTTTTGTTTTGTTTTATTTCCTTCTTTAATACAATGTGAATAAAATGTATTTACATTTAAATGTATCATCTAAACTAGGCCCAAAGGGACGTTGATGCTGTCAATTGGTTCTTTATTTGTAAGATTTACATAAATCGGGGACATGTAAAGTTACCTAAACCCAAGAACCATATAATTTACAGGAAATCAAATT
>WWET01000874.1:139760-150337 GCA_011038615.1 Limnodynastes dumerilii | reverse complement strand
GTTCACCCTGCTTCCACGGAGGACACACCAGCAACGTCAGCTCTAAACTCCCAGAAGCAGAGATCTTAGATGGTGCTCAGCACTCAATAACTTAGGGCCTGATTCACAGATAAGAAGGGAGATCCTAATTATACGCATGGCAACAGCCCTGAAACACCCTTGTCTTTGCTGTTCTTAAGTGACTTAAGAATGCCAAAGGGCTGTCTTATCTTTCCGTGTGAATGCATCCTCTGAAGTTTCTAAAGGACGAGCGTTCTTAACAAACCTTTCTGCCCCATTTAAATGCCTAAAGATACACACTTTTCTTATCTGCCTTCTTATCTTTGCCTGGCACGCCCCTTCTTTCCTAACTCCTTGCGAACAGCTGGGAGAATCACTCTTTCGGAAGATTGTGTAAATTTAGGTACTACGCATGCGCTGTTTATCCGTTCCGCCCTTAGGGGGTGATTCAGAGATGCGATTGCGAAAAGATCGCAAAAATACGCACCTTAGTTAAGATCTTACCAGGTTACAGCCCACTGCATAAACAGTCACTCCCCTTGCAATCAGCGGCGGATCTTAAAGTTAGACCACCATTGAGCAACCCTAACTCTGCGCTGTCATTTGAGATCTTAAGGGAAGTAGTTGCGGTTATTTTGTGATACTAAGTGTCTGCCCGCGCCCACTTTCCCTCATCTCCCTGCCTCCCCCCGCCCATTTCCATGCAAATCCTTCAGATCTTAAACTTTCGCAGCACTTAAGATCTTAAGTGCTTGCGTTCGATTCAAATATACGCTCTTAGCGAATTTACGCTCCTAACCCCTATGTAGACGGCGTTGCACTATTACTATGCATGCACAGTTATGCGAATTTTCTAAGATCCTAAATATACGCTCCTAAGTGCCGTGGAAATCGTATCTCTGAATCAGCCCCTTAGTGCTCAGCACTTAACAATCCAGCACTCAATAACTTACACAAAGCTTAGCACTTAGCAACTCAGCGCTAAACAACTTAGACAGTGCTCAGCACTCAACAACTCAGCATCCAACACTCAATAACTTACACAAACAACAATGATTTTGGTGTATCTCTGCTCAGCAGCCCTCCACTTCATGGACCAAACACTGGACATTTTTGGTAGCAGCATCTCTGACAGGATAATGAAAGTTCAAATGTTGGCACCAAACTTACCCACTTCAAAAGAACAAAAAAGAAAACTACAAAAAAAAAAAAAGCAGACTAAAATGACTGTTTTCACAGCCTGATTCTAATCTACTTGCTGACACGTAATGTACATTATATAATTCACTGCTAGGGAACTCTTTCATTTTAAAGAGATTTGGCATAGACCATGGGCTACTGCTTACAGAACACGCAACAATTAAGCATTTGTGCTCTTGCAACATGCTGTAAATTAAATAAGTTCCTAAACTCATAGCTCTAGTAGCCGATTGCTTTAGACAAGGATTATGTAACTGATTATGGGATATACTGCAGCAATATTTGTATAAAAAGGTGTTTTGTGAGCAAAGTGTGGTTCTGATTCTCCACCACTAGATGGCACCCTGACACAAGAGTCCAAGGCGTATCCGTAACCAACCATGTACTTTCCAAAATATACAAAACTTTTCTTGAATTAGCCGTGCTTGTAATAGATCACAATTTATTACAGATAAGAGGCTTGGAACAAAGACATGTGGAGATATTTTACTTTCCACTATCATGAACAAATCGCTCAATCTGTTCCCTTTCTTCTTTTTTTGTTCCATGCGTTATAATTAGCAACAAGCCTGTTCCTAGGAGATATTTTGTTTACTGCTTTCCTCCTCATTGAAAAACACCAATTGTCCACAGTGTTTCTGGAAACTGTTGTCCGTTATTAATATACTGGAGCTCCAAAATGTTCCACAGAGCTGTAAATTTAGATCATTTTGGTCCCTGCCCCAGTCAGTGGAATTTCCAGTCCCTTACTCAGATGCACCAAGGTCACTTAAGTTAACCTGTCTTTCAGCTCTACACCAGGACTGGTCAACCTGTATCTCTCTGAATGTTTTTGAAACTACAAGTCCCAGAATGCTTTGTCAGGTACCAGCTATACCAATGCATTTAAAGCATGCTGGGACTCGTAGTTTCATAACACTGAATTGTGCAAATGTAGCTTTATTTACAAACAAAACTGAACATAAACAAATGTATGTGAAGAGTTTATTAGCATTTTGAATTCTCCTCTTTACATTAAACAGGGTTTTCAGCGTATTCTAAATGGGGTGGTTCCATGTGTACGCAAGTTATGTGCGATGCTGAGTGGCAATATAGACAAATACGAAACTTCTAAGTGTAAAAACTTGCACCAGGCTGCCAATGACTTTGGTACATATGTACACATTAGAAAGGCTAATATCTCGTCATTTCATAGTAACATTGTACCGGATCCTAACCACCGTCCAAATGTCCTTTTCGGATGTCCCATTTTCGATTACTTACCATTTAAAAACAAAACTAAACATAAACAAATGTATGTGAAGAGTTTATTAGCATTTTGAATTCTCCTCTTTACATTAAACAGGGTTTTCAGGGTATTCTAAATGGGGTGGTTCCATGTGTACGCAAGTTATGTGCAATGTTGAGTGGCAATATAGTCAAATACGAAACTTCTAAGTGTAAAAACTTGCACCAGGCTGGCCATGACTTTGGTACATATGTACACATTAGAAAGGCTAATATCTCATCATTTCATAGTAACATTGTACCGGATCCTGACCACCGTCCAACACCTGATTTACCGGTTACACTCCCCGCTAAGAAAATCTTACTGCCGAAAATGGGACATCCGAAAGTTCCTTTTCGGATGTCCCATTTTCGATTACTTACCTTTTTCTACTTTTTTTAATGAATAGGTGAGTATGTCGGCATACTTCACCCATTCACTTTCGCAATGCGTGATATCCCTCCGCCGCACCTCCGCCGCTGCTCTTCGGACCAGGGACAGGTGAGTAAATTATTTGTGCGGGGTAGGAAGGGTTAGGGTCAGGCTGTAGGGGAGTGAGTGTTAGGGTCAGGCTGCAAGGGAGGGATTGTTAGGGTCAGGCTGCGGGAGATGGTGGATTAGGGTCAGACTGCAATTAAGGGAGGGTTAGGGTGAGGCTGCCAGGATGGGAGGGTTAGGGTTAGGGTAGTGAGAGAGGAGGGTTAGGGTAAAAATTAGGGAATGGAGTTGGGGACTATTTTTACTATTTTTCGCAACACTGTGTTTTCGGTGCTCCGTGGATCGATTGCTTTGCCTCATCGAGACATCCAGAATTAGATTTTTCGAAAATCAGATTTTCAATGCAGGGACCCACACCCCTGATTTACACACGCATATTAACTAAATGGGCCCCGTAAGTTAAATAGCTCTAATGTGCCCCGCTAGCTAATTTAACCTAATGTGGCTAGTTACCTAAATTTCTATAATGTTGCCTGATGTACCTGTACCAGCAGATCTATATAAGTACTGTATTGCTGGGTTAAAAATTTAAAATAAGAATAAAAAATCTTCATACTCACATTTCTGAAGTCTACAATGTTAATAGCTGGCATCGGTGCTTCTGTCCATCTCCTTATTGTGGCTGGATCCCGTATGATGCTGCATCTTCATCTGTGTCTCTCCGCAATTGACTCACTCATTTTTGGTCCCCTATTTATACCCTCTGACAGAACTGTCAGATATTTTCTGACGATTTTGCCATGATTTTACTAAGCAATGCTAAGCAAATCCATCAATTCATATATATTTCTTTTTTAAAACCATGGTTATCTTCCAAATGGCGGTTTTGAAAAGGATGTATTGTAAGCAAATTTCTGTCGATTTCCATTTAGTAAATCTGGCGATTGCAAAAACTGCAATATGGCCCCAGGTACGAGTGCTGAGAACTGTTCATAAATACTGTACATTGTGAGCAGTTCTGCTGAAATTAAGAGATGTCGCCCAAAGCAACCAATCGGATTCTAGCACTCACTTTCCTTTTACATACAAAAGAATGTCAGCTAGAATCTCATTGTTTGCTATAGGCAACATCTCCACTTTTCCTTTAATGCAGTTTAGTAAATCTAGCCCGAAATGTGTTTGTTCATTTCAGCGAACAGGCAAAATTTTCCTGTAATTGTAGCCTTAACCTCTAGATGGCAGCAAAGACTAGAGGAGCTGCCACTATGTCTGTAGTCTCCTCAGCAACCAAATTTAAAAAAAGCAGGTATTTATGTCTATTGACATAATGCTGAGAATGAGGCATGAAATGGATCATTTTACATAACAACATTCTATTCTTTTCATTTAATTTTTAGCTGGAAATCATCCTAATGAGTAAATTATAACAATGACTGATGTTTGAACCTGTAATAATTAGTGCAATCAAGGAACAGTAATGGTCATAACTAATATATTATAGAACTGATTTGCTTTCCCTGTGATTAACTCAACCAAAGATCGGTCTATTCTTGACCTCTAGATGGCAGCAGAGCTACATGACATTGAATCACTGCGCTTTATTCCAGTTTTTCCAGCCAGCACAGTTTACCAGACTGCAGTTTTTCTGCGTTTGACATAGCACATTTTTCAAACACTAAACTTTTGTTTCTTGTAACTTTATAATCCTCTACATGCTCCAGCTATATTGGCAGAGGTACTAGGGTTTTATAGAAGCAGCATGCAGAGGGCAGGGGCAATATATTACAGGAGAACTGAGACTTTAAATCTTAATTCATTCATTAAAAAGGTTTTAAAGCAGGCATGTCAAAATTGTGGCCCATGGGCCACATACGGCCCAAAGGCTTTTCTTTTCTGGCTCCATCGAACAAAGGGTAGCAGGTCCGGCGATCATTGCTGAAAAGGCCTGCTTCTAGCCACTGCTGCACTTACACAGGACAGCTGATAGCAAACCCCTTTTCAGCTGTCCTTTATAACTGCTGCATCGACTGATAGCAGAAAAGAGAATGCTTTATGGCTATGCAAATTACGCTGACACGCCAGCGTTACAGAGATGATGCCGCGCACATTGGAGAAGAGACACTGATGGAAGGCATCAAAGGTAAGTAAGGTATAAAGGAGGAGGCTGGAATACTGAGAGCTGGAGAGACATGATGGGTGATACTGGTGGCTAAAGACATATAATGGGGATACTGGGATATACATCAATTTGAAATACTTGGGAGGCTGGAGACACGATAGGAGATATTGGGGAGGCTGGAGACACATGATAGGGAATACCGGGGAGGCAGGAGATACATGATGGAGAATACTGGGATGGCTGGAGACACATGAAAGGGAATACTGGGGAAGCTGGAGAGACATGATATGGAATACTTGGATGGCTGGAGATGCATGATGGAATACTGGGAGCTGGAGACACATGACTTTGGAATACTGGGGAGGCTGGATACACATAATGGAGAATACTGGGATTGCTGGAGACACATAATAGGGAATACTGGGGAAGCTGGAGAGACATGATGAGAAATACTGGGATGGTTCGAGACAAATAATAGGGAATACTGGGGAGGCTGGAGACACATGATGGGTAGTACTGGGAGCGGGAGACACATGACTTTGGAATACTGGGGAGGCTGGATACATATGGGGAATACTGGGATTGTTGGAGACAAATAATAGGGAATACTGTGGAGGCAGGAGAGATATGATGGGGAATACTGGGATGACTGGAAATACATGATAGGGAATACTGGAGAAGCTGGAGAGACATGATGGGAAATACTGGGATGGCTGGAGACACCTGATGGGGAATACTGGGAGCTGGAGACACCTGATTTTGTAATACTGGGGAGGCTGGATACACAATAGCAATTGCTAATAGATACTCCTAAAGTTTTCCAACTGGTCATGGGATGTAGACGCAGCTTTACTGTACTTTTTCCAAGGTGGAAATCCCTGCTGTGGGCTTTTGGACATAAGGTAAAAAATGCTATATTTGTAACAAAAAGCACTAAAAGCAGGTGAAAGCACAGCGATGGTTAGCAATGCACAGGTGTACAACGGCAGCTAGCACTAATTAGTGGACACAGAGGACCAGATGCAGAGATTGAAAATAAGAGAGGAAAGCTACTACTGGGCTAAACCATGTTGATTTCAGAGGGAGTCAAGTTATTTGTATTTACTTTTGTTTACTGCACACAGATACTGACCAGCTTTACTTTTACACTCTTATTTAGACTTGGGATAGGAAACATCACCTCTCAACCCTAATACTGTTTGCAACAGATAAAATATGACATCCCTGCAATCAACATGGTTTAGCCCAGGAGTAACTTTCCTCTCTTATTTTCAATCTCTGACTCTGGTCCAGTGTGGTTAAGATGTGACAGTATCTGATGCATTTGTGTTCGCTTCTGTGTGCTCTGTGCTAGTGTAACGTGGTTCTCCGCTATACTAAAATGAGGGCGGTTCAGTGAAGTTGTGAGCACAGTAACAACCATGTTTCCCAGCTCTTCCTCTGCATATCCTGCACCAGCTCATGAATGCTGTAAGTGTAAGATGGAGGAGATTTAAATCATTGAAAGCTCCTATCCATTGGGTTGGAAATCACTGGTCTATAACCTTCAAAAATACAAAATTGTAAAAAGATGTGTGGTGGGGGAAAAGGCGCTGGTAACCGTCCAGGTGAGTTTAAGCACACATTTTAAAGTTCAATCAGCAATTCTGTCTTCTGGTTGGACCACAATGATTGTATTCAGTTTCCCTCAGTATAATAGGAGAATAGAGATAAAGGGCCTGATCCAGAGCTACGGCCGCAAGCGATCGTACGCCGATCGTAAGCGAAAATTCGTAAAAAAAAAAAAACGCACTACGCATGTGCAGTATGACAACTTCCTGTCGACCGAAGGACATGAGCGAACAGCGAGCGTATTTTCAGCGTATTTTTCGCTCAAGGGGCGTGCGTTTTGTACGACAATAGTCTGGACGCTCGAGTTACTACACAGAGGCGGGGATAGCCACCACCTACACTAACCTGAACGTAGGGACGCTGGGGGACGTCCCCTCCAGCGTCCCTACGGCGCTGCTACGGACGCCCGATCCACAATCGGGCGTTGCCGTAGTAACGCCAGGCACCATCTGCCCGGCGCATGCGCATTAGAGCTACGGCCGCCGTACTAGCGACGGCGACCGTAGCTCTGGATCAGGCCCAAAGACCCGTATTTAGAGTAAAGCCCACATTTATGCAATCTGCCTAAGAAAAAGATACGTAGATTACGTTAAAAAATTACTACGCTTGCGCAGTAGTAAAAATCGGTAAACACTGGACGTATATGTTATATGTCCGGTACTCTGAATACGGGCCAAAATGTAAATGTTTTAATTAGTACCATAAAAACATAAATAACAAATCAATAAATAGTCTCTATATTTTATTCTGACTACTTTGAGAAAGGACTTGAAACGCGTCAGTCGGTGTTGGTATCTTTGCAGTCCTGTTGCTCCAGTTCGATCTTGAGTGTGCCAAGGAGTTTTAATTTATCTAGCTACTGCCCGTGCCACTGTAGCTCCCTATGCACCGCCAACTGCCTCTGGGTACGAGAACTGTTTTGTGCATCACGATTTTCTAACTGTTTACATTTTATCTATTTATATTGTATTGTTTTTACCGTTGTAGAATTGATTTGTCATTTATGTTTTTATGGTACTAATTTCTCTGAGGGAGACTGAATACAATAATTGTGGTCAAAAAAGAAGACAAGATTGCTGATTGCAATTGAAATTGTAAATATGTGCTTAAACTCACCTGTATGGTTACCAGCGCCTTTTCCCCCCACCACACACCTTTTACAATTCTGTAACAAAGATGACTTTACGTTAGAAAATTTGCACCTAATCTCTCATGTCTAAGTCAGGAGGCTCTCATTCAGAAGCTAATTTATTAACCGTCAGCTTGACTGTTATCCAGCATAATACATTAAACAGAACTGGAATTGCTGCTGGTGTATTGTGTGGTTGTTGTTTATTTGAGTACAGTAAAAAAAAATATATAGATTTTTAAAAATGTTTTTCTGTAAATTTATTTTTCTATTTTCATTTTTCCATTTACATTTTTCCATTGCTTTAGAGCATAAACAATGCAACTGTTTTTAACAATTTGTAACGCTTTCAAACACATTATACAACCCTTTACTTGCAGAGTGTATTTGGAGACGTGGAACCGTATTCAAGCTTAAGAAGAACGGTCTTTTAAGAAATGACCTACTACGCATGTGTAGTAGGTCCCTTACACCATCTACGTACCATTTAGTGACGTAGATTGTTTTTATACAAAAACAAAACACGGCCTGGCCCTCTAGCCATTACCCAGCAACTAACCATAATCTTCTACCTTTAAAAAAAAGGCAGAGAATTAGTTACAAATATCTGTGCAGATACATGATAAGCCAGCAGCCACTTACAAGGCTTCTCTGTTTGGTGGTCCTAACTCTAAAAATCCCAACTATGGGTCATATATCATATGTTTTTCTAAAATGAGAGCTCCTTTGAGCAACCTCCATCTTGGAAATGTGTTTTAAAGTGTGTCTGGGATAGTAGCTGGAAGGGGGTGCTGTCTCAGAGTGACTGTTTTGGAGACTTGGGGAACTCTGCAGGAGGTAAGCTCTCAATTTAGAAAAATATATAATATATGACCCATAGTTGGGACTCTGATTTTTAGAGTTAGGAACACCTAACAGATAGGCTTTGTAAGTGGCTGGTGGCTTATCATGTATCTGCAGATATTTGTAACTAATTCTCTGACTTTTATTTTAAATATAGAAGATTATGGTTAGTTGCTGGGTAATGGCTAGAGTGCCAGGCCTTGTTTTGTTTTTGTCCGCAAACTCCCCTTGCTTTGTGCACCTGCTGTATAATTACCTTATAGATTGATTTGAGCAACCTCCATCTTGGATATATATATTTACTGTGGAAGGTACCATAGTTATTGTCCTTTCATATATTATATAACAATAGCAATACATGAAAATACATTTGACAAATATCACAAAGTTGAAAGTGGGATACTAGAAAATATATGGTAGCATGTACCAACCAACCTTAATTTTGTGAGCTGTGAGGTGGTCCAATTTGACTAGGAATGCCTGGAAATGAATGTTATTCATATTAATAATGCTTTGTGGAGTTTTAGCAGGGAAGGGTTAGGGTAATGAAAGGGGGGAAAGTTAGGGTAATGGAAGGACAGTCTTGGACAGGGTCAGGCTTCAGGAAAGGGTGTCATATGGTCAGGCTGCGGGTAAGGGATTCTTAGAGTTAGGCTGTGGGGAAGGGAATCTTAGGGTCGAGCTGAGGGGAAGGGAGGGTCAGGGTTAGGGTAATGGAAGAGGAGGTTGCTTGTCCTTAGTAGGGCAAGAGCAATTGATTACAGAACCAATTAGTAATTGGCTGGTAGAAAACAGCCCATTTTCACAGACTCCTCTCCACCATCTTCGTAATTTGGGCCTTTGGACCATGTTGGATGTTGCCCTATTGTTGCTGGTTGCTAAGGGGGCCCCCCATAACAGTTCAAGCTTCAAGCCCCAAAAATGTAGGTCTGTCACTGCAGTAAGGGATGTGTTAAGCCCATCTATATAATCCTCATTTCCTGCTCTCATAAGTACGCATGAGCAAGGGCTGTGGCCTCCTGTCACCTGTATGGGAGTAAGAATGCATCAAATCTCTACTGTTGCGGCGCACTGGTCCCATGGATGACTTGAATATTGAATATTGAAGTTTCCTTGCACCTTCTGTTCCGTCCTTATTGCAAGCTCTTCCAATACGTGTTTTTTCTCTGGACATCCACATTTTCTCATTTGCAAAAATTATTTATTGTTCTCTCTTCTTGCAGAGTGTTTGGGATATGCTGGCACAATATTTTATAGTCTTTAGAATTTTGATGTTGCAACAGACAGAAACCTTAATGTTTGCTAATGTCCAAGTAGGATTATCACTCTTTCTTTTGGCAGGTCTGAACGCTAAAGCCTCTCTTATCAGCACTCACATCGAATGAAAACTGTTAATTGATTTGTTTTCCTGGGAATTATGACATTTTGATTCAGCATTATCATTGAATTTATTATTCCCCATAATTTATAACAGTGGAAATTGTATCTTTTCCCAGTTTGTACCTTTTTCTCTGTCTCTTATCTCCCTGTGTCGTAGACCATTTTTTTTTTATTTTTTTTTACAAAATATTATCAACATTTACTTGACTTTGAAACTTTGCATTTCAATGCATTACTTGTAAAAGACAATTTTTTGTCACCTCAAAAAGAAGAAACCTTATAGTTCTCCTAATTACTCCTCAAGTTCTGCATACAGCAGCACTCACATTTAATGAGCAATCTCGGATGTGGTTTGCCGGTAGAATGGCCGTTTTTGCAAAAATGTTGGTTCATCGACTCCTGGAGTCGTAAAGAATATTCCGCCATTTTCTGCAGCCTAACCTTGACCTTCCCCTTGTTTAGCCCTAACCCTACATGCACTGCAGCCCAACCTTATCCTAACATGCCCCACAGCCTAACCCTACATGCCCTGCAGCCTAACCCTCCATACTCCATGCTCTGCAACCTTTCCCTTAAGCCCTAACCCTAAC
>WWET01000874.1:123243-135047 GCA_011038615.1 Limnodynastes dumerilii | reverse complement strand
GATAGATAGATAGATAGATAGATAGATAGATAGATATATATATGGATAGATATGAGATAGATAGATAGATAGATAGATGGATAGATATGAGATAGATAGATAGATGGATAGATATGAGATAGATAGATAGATAGATATGAGATAGATAGATAGATAGACATCCCCATGTGATACCCGCGCGCAGTGCATTGTTGGGAACGGAAGGCTGCTGGAGACCGTCACCGTTTGTACAGAAATAGGTGGTACTGGGATCTTCCATTGGGTGCAGGGTGAGTGCCACAGGCGACCCCCTTGTCTGCGGGGGCCCGTGTGCACTGTACACTCTGCACCCATGGTAGATAGAATATTTCATTGCTTCTCTATTATAAATGGATGTTTCCTCGTTTTGAACAAGGTTTTCCTCAGACAGAGAAAGTCATACCCAAACTAGTTTATAAACTAGTGAATGTGCCAGTCATAATGTCTAGTGCAAATATAATCTGGATATACTACTATTATTATTATTATTATTATTCCCAATGAAGTCCATCATTTTACACCCCTTTATTTTAGAATTGTGAGAGATGTCTTTATGTAGTAATTTCACTTTAATGATCCTTGATAGAGTTGTGTAATACTAAAATGCTAACTGTAGAAGATGGATCGTACAAATGTATACAGGTTAAACATAGATGATTTATTGGTTTATCAGGTAAATAGTCTAGTCATATTTTTATCAAATTTATGCATGAGATCATTCAAGAAATATTTGACTTTCTGATTAGGAATATTGACGTCCTTAGGGCTTTTTCAATATGTGTGTAATGGGATCATGTTTCAAGAAATAGTTATCAACCTTCTCACGTCTGGGAACAAGATGCTGGGTTCATTTGATTGACTTTGACTAGTTGGCCAAAAAGAAATAAAGTAAATAGCAAAAGATCGGAGTATAATTATATTTGTTAATGTATAACATTGTATGAGGAAAAATAGAGTCTTTTTTTCACATTTAAACAATGTGTTCCATGATACCATGGATACCTTTCATAATATCTATCTATCTATCTATCTATCTATCTATCTATCTATCTATCTATCTATCTATCTACCTTCTCACGTCTGGGAACAAGATGCTGGGTTCATTTGATTGACTTTGACTAGTTGGCCAAAAAGAAATAAAGTAAATAGCAAAAGATCGGAGTGTAATTATATTTGTTAATGTATAACATTGTATGAGGAAAAATAGAGTCTTTTTTTTAACATTTAAACAATGTGTTCCATGATACCATGGATACCTTTCAGAATGAATGAATGTATGTATGTCTGTCTGTCTGTCTGTCTGTCTGTCTGTCTTAATATCTATCTATCTATCTATCTATCTATCTATCTATCTATCTATCTATCTATCTATCTATCTATCTATCTATCTAGTAAAAGCCATTAATGTTCCTTGGAATTGCTATTAATTTGTACATTATATTGAACACTTTAACATTACCTCACAAAAGACATATGTTTACTAAATGAAACTAAATTACATTTATTTTCCCAAACTGTTGAACGACATGGCAGACACATTTGTATGCACATATGCTTGTGAGAAATTCATTCATTCATTTAGTTATACATTGGGAGATACAGCAAGGACATGTAATGTGACTGGGAGAGGTATGTATATTTTGCACGCAGCTTCCATTGCTAGGCTTATCAAGCTGCTTCAGTAAAAAGTGAATTCATCTAAAATATATGAGTAAAAAAAAATGGACATATGTCACTAAATTGTGAGGTCTGACTAGGTTCATTTTGTATTGAATCATTGGGCCGGATCCAGACCTACGTTCCCTTTACGTTTCAACGTGTTGTGTATTTACGCTATCGTAATTACTAGGCACTCCGCTAGACAATCCCCTCGGTTGTACGTACTTTGGCCATTTTACGCTTTCCAAACCCTACCTTAACTTTTCCAAGTGTAACTCCTGTCAGCCGTAATGGCTGCACGTACCTTTGCACCTAACCGCGCCCATACTGTATGATTTAAATGCCTCCCAAGTGTAATTACGGGTGTCGTATGGCGGTCACGCCCCTTTGTTCGTAGTTTCGCTGTTGATACTAGGATGGTACGTACGTTCAGAGTTATGTGCCGTAACATCTGCCGCGAGCATGTGCATACATGTACATGTGTAAATACGCTAACGGACGCTAACGGACGTAGCTCTGGATCAGGCCCATTGATCCTTACCTTCTGCTTCACAATGTTGTTTATTACAGTGGCACAGATGGCTTCATCATACCCCATTGCAAGGTACAGGCAGGAGGACAGCCAACTGCTCTGGAAGACAGTTACTAGACTACAGAAAAGGAAAAAGGAAGATGTTGTCCATAGCAACCAATCAGATTATAGCCGACATTCTCTAGTATGTAATAGAAAAGTAAGAGTTATAATCTCATTGGTTGCTATAGACAACATCTCCATTTTGCCTTTTCCGCAGTTAGTAAATGTAGCCCAAGGTGTGCTGTGCAACATACACGAGCCTCTAAGACATTCCAGGAGAAATGCCAATCAGATTGTCTTTCAATGATTGTAATTTTTATTATCCAGTTAAATAAAATGTATCTTTTAGAAATGTTGTGATATATTTAAGGAAGATTTTACACCAATAAGTGAACATGTTTCCAATGGTAACCAAGGAGTGAGCGAGCAAAAAAAAGAAAAATGACAGCCATTTTCATTGCATCTCTACTCTCTCCTTTCTAAATAGTCTCCTTGGACTGGATCCAGACTTAAGTAAGTGCTTGAAATTAGTTACTCCTGGGCTAAACCATGTTGATTTCATCTGTTGCAAACAGTATTAGAGTTGAGAGGTGATGTTTCCCAGCCCAAGTCTAAATAACAGTGTGATAGTAACGCTGGTCAGTATCTGTGTGCAGTAAGCAATTCAAAGATATATCCCTGCATGCAAAGAATACGATTACCTTGACTCCCCCTGCAATCACCATGGTTTAGCCCAGGAGTAACTAATTTCAAGCACTTAAGTCTGGATTCAACTCCTTGTTACAAACACACATTTGAAGGTCACCATGGAGGTCATACACAACAAAAAATGGTAATAGTATATAGTATGTATAAAATAAAATGTGGGCAGCCAATGCTTGTTAATGCACAGAACTTATGCACAGAACAGAAAGGTTGTAAATTAAAGTACAAACAGACCCAAAAGAGTTTAATATGCTGAGACAATAAGTAGATATTAGGGGTATTTAAGCAGCATGGGAACTCCATTAAATGGCTACTATTTATGTGGACAATTGCACAGTTGTGTGTAGTGTCCCGTGCTGTCCTGTGTGCAGACTTGAAAAGTACCTGTCATAAGAAGTAGTTTTCTAGTACGACGTTTTTAGTGTGGAAAGTGAACATGTCGGCAATCAATGCAGTCAGTGTGCAGTTTTCTATCAGTGACTGCGACTCCTGTCTCATTGAATACTGTAATGCCATCATGTTCCTTTGCATTACAATGGGGTATGATCCAGACCTAGTGTTTGTTACGTTTCATCGTGTAGCGTATTTATGCTAGCGTATTTTCTGTGCACGCCCCTAGGCCCTCCCCTCGCTTGTACGCACTTTGGCTGTTTTACGCTTCCCAAATCTTACCTTAACTTTTCAAAGCGTAACTAATGACGTTCGTAAAGGCTTCACATACGTAAATGCTTAAGCACGCCCAAACTGTATGATTTAAATGCCTCACCCTGCCTCCGAAGCGTAATTACAGGTGTCATATGGCTGTCACGCTCATTCGTAGTTACGCTGTTGATACGTGGCTGGTACGTACGTTCAGAGTTACGTGGCGTAACATCGGCCGTGCGCATGTGCAGTAAATACTAATGGGTGATTTTGTGTCAGCGACTAGAGTAAAATCGCTCGCATACGTCGCTTAGGAAATGGCCCAATAACACTAATCCGATTAGTGGACCAGATTCAGAGATAATAAAAATAAGAGGGAAAAGTTACCGCCAATACTTGCTGCTTAGAGCTGCACATTAGCGGGCCAATGCTCAGGGAAAGGCTACTTTCCGAATTGTCCCACTTTTAATGCACGTCCCCCCCCAGGTGATGTCACAGGTGATGTCACATAGCGGGAGGGAAACCATGAATATATCCTGGATCCCAAAATTTCTGGTGGCAGCCATGGTACATATTGTGGGTAAAGGGAGTGAGCCTCCGCGAGGGGCTGGAGTGGGTGCAAAGATGGCTCCACCCTTTCCTGCTACAGTTGGTACACAGCTTAAAGATTCAAAAGAACAGAGCAGGGGACTCCTTACTGTGCTCTATGGTGCAGGGGCAGAGGGGTCCCTGGCTCTGTTCATTTAATAGCAGATTAGAGGACAATTGGTAGGGTGGGTGTGGATGGACGCTTGGCAGAGCAGCATCAATAGCACTTCAAAATATTGCTGCGGAGCCCTGCTCTGCTCCTGGTGACCGTATAGGAATATTCTCTGTAATGACAGTGGACCGTATTCAAACTTACGTGTGAAATAAGTACGCACTGATTCGCAAATATACGCGCCTAAGTGGCAAGGCAACACCCATGACACTCCACTCACACACACCTCACACACACTACGGAGACTTCCGCCACCATAGGGCAACCTTAACTCTACGTGCGTATATTTGTGCTTAAGTTGCTTAGGTGCGTGTGTAAATTCTTAACTGCGCCCGTATTAGGCCATTAAAATGCCTCCCCCCACCAACTTTCACTTAACTTCCTACGTACGGAGGTCTGGCACGCCCCTTCCGACGTATCTCACTAAGCAAGGATTTGAAGTCCGTGCCTAATGGGTTTCCGTGCTGAAATCCTATGTAGCTTGCATAAAAAAAGTTACTAAGCATGCGCAGTTTATACGATCCTAAAAATATGCATAGAAAAAGCAGCAACTTCTTAAGTGTGAATTCACACTATGATTATTATAAAAACGACTATAATAAAAGAATATAAGGAATATAAAAAAAAACCAATAAAAATCCCAAAAACAAAAGAACTTTATAACAATAGTCATTATCTTACATGTAACTGGTGTGTTCTGAAAAGAAACAATCACAATCAATAAATACAATCAGAAAAAATCAGGTATAATAAATATATATATTTGAAGAAAAAACATGAAATATCCTCTACAGGAACAATGGATTCTTCTCGGTATGCAGAAATCCTTGAAGCTAATTTCCAGTCAGTGGATCAGGGAATACACTGAAGAAGAAAGACAAAAAATTCAAACCATACAAATCAAAACAAACCGCAAAATTAAACATGAAGCACTTATGGGAACTGAAGATTAAGCCATTTGTATGGTCTTCATGTTCCCAAGACCTTGAACATAGGGGATTTGGGTGCAAAATGATCAAAGTCTGTTTTCTTGGAAACCCTCCTCTATCATTAGCTGAAGATGAGCGCTTCTCCACGCTGCACGCTTGTGATTGGTTGGCGACAGATTGAGCCTTGGTTTCCACCAATTCAAATCCTGCATACTATTCTGCATCTGACAATCGTTTGAGCAGATGAGTGATTTTGGTGAGGGAAGGGATTAGTCTGTTGTTTTTCATCCACTTTCACTATGATAGATCAAGAAGTAAGAAGTTCAGTAGTTTGTTTTTAAGTTCTTGTATTATTATTATTTTTCATAGCCCTCAAAGAAACCCCCTTACTATGGACCAGATCCACAGGTTCATACGAGAGCCTAATTACGCACGCAAAGAGCATAAGTGGGCTGTATGGACTGGAGGGTGCATGCTTATGAACGAGAGAGGGGCGTGATGGGGGAAATCACTCCCCTTCTTGTGCAGAATTAAACATTCCCGGACGTACAGAAAACATGTGAGGGTGTGGATCCGGTACTATAATATTACCTTATTGTCCAGGGATTTGCTGATACTCCAGGTTAATGATAACAAGCCATATTCAGAGAACCATTGTTTTTTATGTACGCAATTATATGCACAGCCGGAGCACGGATTTCTACGCCGCCCATCCGCACGTATGTACCCAAGTGTGATTCACATGCCCGTGCCTACAGCACATACGAGAGTATATTCGACATAAATTTCATAAATAAAGTTACTACGCATACGCAGTTGATCCGATCCTAAAAATATGCACGCAACTCCCCGCTAAAATAGTTCTCTGAATACGGCCCAACAACATGTTATTATACACTCTGTTAAACTAACACCCCCAAATGCCCAGATTCCTCTGACTTTTGTCCATACAGATATCACATGGATAAGAACAAAGGGCCTGATCCAGAGCAGCCGATCTGCGCATGCGCCGGGCAGATGTTGCCGGGCGTTGCTACGGCAACGCCCGATCCTGGATCGGGCGTCCGTAGCAGCGCCGTAGGGACGCTGGAGGGGACGTCCTCCAGCGTCCCTACGCTCGCGTTAGTGCTGGTGGGCGGGGGGAGGTAAGTAAATGAAGGTGGGGGGCGTGCTAACCAATTTATATAGTCAATAAACCATGTTCCCTTTCCAACTGTGTCCGTGTGTTTATTTTGTTAAGGTGTGCCTGGTTGCCTGGTGCACGAATGGGTCCTATGCCGTTTAATAAGAACAAAGACCCCATAGGGCTGCAGTGAGGATAAACGGCAGGCAGGGACCTAATTTAGTACCAGGGCAAGCGGGGTTAAGAGTTAGATGGGGGTAGTCAGAGTTGGGTGGGTAGGGACTAAGCGAGGTATGTTGTTATGATTTAGGATTGGATAGCTAGAGATTAAGGTGGTGGTTAGGTAGTTGATATAAGGGGTCTGTAGGGGAGGTTCTTCCTTCCTCTCATCAGGATTTCTCCCTCCCTCCCATAAAGCTTAGTGATTTGATGAACGTGTTTTTCTTTCCCCATTCAGACGGTGCATGGTTTGGCGGTAGCAGTGGGTGTTCAGCAAAGTTTACTGACGCAATTGGGAGAACGTTAGGTTAAGTGGACAAACGGTCTGTTGAGTACTAACCCAGGAGAGTTACGAACTTATCATTCCTCAACGGATGAGTTCCTTATGTGTGCCACCTTCCAGGTTCTGGGGTGTGCACTATGATTGGGTTTGGTGGGTATGCCCGTTTGATCTGAGCGCCAAGGTTTGTGTTTTGTTAACTTTAGTTATTTTAGTTAAGTGTTAAGTAAGTGCTGAACCCTCATTCTGCTGGTTGGGCCACCCATCCATTGCTGGATGACACAGCGTTAGTCATCTAATTCAATTCGGCCAAATTTATATAGTCAATAAACCATGTTCCCTTTTAAAATGCAGCCAACTGTGTCCGTGTGTTTATTTCGTTAAGGTGTGCCTGGTTGCCTGGTGCATGAATGGGTCCTATGCCATTTGCCGTTTATAGTTGTCTCTTAGTAGAGCATGAGGGACACTCAGTGGAACACTGGTGGATTAAGGCCTTAACCTGATAGAAATTTGAGGTAGGACCTGAAGTGGGTGTTCCTGGAAGAGGGTTCACCAATATTGGTGAGGTGAAGAAGTTTTGGAATCGGTTACAATTTTATTAAGTCAATGGAGGGGATCCACATTTAAGTACACTGAGCGAGCGGAACTACTCTGCAGCGGAAGCAAAGTTATAACAGGAACAAAATAAAGTGAGAATATCCCTGGATGAAGGATGGCAGCCAAGAGCAACCACTTATATTTATTCAAATCCTTGACCTATCAAAATAGGGATTGCCAGCCCTATTAGAAAACACAGAACTAGAGGAAATATTGATGGCAAGGTTTGCATAAAATAAACACCAAAACGTAATTCAAAAAGTACCACATTTATTAAAATACACAAATTTAAAATAATATTTAAAAGACGCACAACAAGTACATCAGCAATAGAGATTCTGTACACCCTGTTACTTGGTTGGTATACCCTGCAAGGATATGATGGTATGTAAAAAACTGAAAATACCAAAAAATAAATAAAGTGCACTTAAGTTGGATATAAAAATACTATGTCTGAAGAGTTGGAACTTCAACAATAATGTGAACATATGCTGTGATGCAATGAGACTAAGTCACCTCCAGATAAATAGGTAAATTGGTAGCTGTCCCGTTTATAGCAATCAAATAGCCAGACCAAGACTGTGACTAGTCAGTATCTTATCACCAGGGACTAAGTTTGCGTATCAGCCTCGTGTCAACAGATATGGCAGACGTGTGAGTAGTAAGGAGTAGCACTCTCCACAATTCCCCTGTTTATTCGCTAAAAAAGCAGCAGAGAGGAAGAGAAAGGGGGGGGATATTAATAGCTGGTCTCAAACACAGGGAACCAGCACTCACATCTCTCAGGCCCGTCAGGATCGAGTGGAGCTCAAAATAGGCAGCGTGCTCCTTGTTATGGTTTTGCGCAGAGGTGTAGCTAGCTGCCATGGTGCCCGGAGCACGGGTATGTTGCAGCGCCCCAGTACCAGCCCGGCTTTGTAGCCGCAGCCGCGGCTGAGGATAGACTGTTCAAAGCCTGCCGGCTGTAGTAATATTAGTCCGTACGGTGCAATTATATGAAAAGTTCCTTGGTCCTTTAGATCCGAACTCAACAGAAAGGATAATAAGTAGATACTAGGAATAGCTCTATTATGCCTGAAAGCTTGTTGGCGTCCGACCTAGACGCGTTTCACCGTGATAGCACACGGTTTCTTCAGTAGGATGAGTAGTCACTGGGTTCCCATTATTTAAATCCTGGTTGTCAATTAGCAAGTCTCAACACCTATATTGGGGGGGATCTCCGAGTTTTCTAATATAAACCCATTAACTACAGGATGGTACATTGTAACAAAAAATTCTAAACTAATCTAAAAAGCTATATACTAATCATATGCAAAATGGTGTTGTGGTCACTCAAGCATTTGATAAACAATAAAAACAAAAACAAAATAGGTACATCTGGAGGCTCCGCAACGGAAGCAACCAGTTAGTTTGTTCTTGAGAAAGTATAATAAGCATTTTTATTTATTTTTTGGTATTTTCAGTTTTTTACATACCATCATATCCTTGCAGGGTATACCAACCAAGTAACAGGGTGTACAGAATCTCTATTGCTGATGTACTTGTTGTGCATCTTTAATTATTATTTTTAATTTGTGTATTTTAATAAATGTGGTACTTTTGGAATTACATTTTGGTGTTTATTTTATGCAAACCTTGCCATCAATATTTCCTCTAGCAAAGTTATAACAGTCTGATCCTAAATTCCGTACGTGCGAGGGCAGAACACTCCACTTGCATATACAGGAATTTCGTACCCTGGACCCTAATTTAACTTTTACGCACCAGCATAGAAAATGGGACTGGTGCGTAAAGATACGTAAGCGCCATTCTATGTCAGCCAATTTCAAACTGACTCTGGATTCGATAGCTTGAAGATCAGGAAGATAAATGTGCAGCGGTGGGAGGTGAGTATTTATCCTACCCCAACTCTTATACCAGGGTCGGATTAACCACAGGGCAATTTGGGCCCCTACACATAAAAGGGCCCCCACAAACATCTAATCTTCAGCGCTCCTGTCTAGGAGGATGGATGTAAATGAGTGACATCCTCCTCTTAAATACACTGTTCCACTGCCGCATTAGTGCTCTTAGGAGGAAGATTACTGACATCTGGCCCTCTGGGCAGCTAAAGGGAGCCTGTATTTTTGTGTGTTAGGTTCATGTGACTTAAAGGTAGCCAAGCAATGTAACAAAGCAATGAGAAAGGCAAGTCAGATGCTTGGTTGCATAGGGAGAGGAATTAGTAGCAGAAAGAGAGAAGTAGTGATGCCCCTTTATAAATCATTGGTACGCCCTCACCTAGAATACTGTGTTCAGTTCTGGAGGCCATATCTCCAGAAAGACATAAATACATTAGAGACTGTGCAAAGAAGAGCAACTAAAATGGTCCATGGCCTGTGTCACACAACATACCAAGACAGACTAGAGGAACTGAACATGTATAGCTTGAAGCAGAGAAGGGAGAGGGGGGACATGATAGCAGCTTTCAAATACATCAAGGGTTGTGACCGGCTAGAGGAGGGGTCATTTTCACAGGAAGAGGTGTAATAGAACACAAGGGCATGAATATAAACTGGAGGGTGGTAGATTCAGAGGAAATGTGCAGATAATGACATAACGGAAAGGGTGACAGATAAATGGAATATTCTCCCATCTGAGTGAGGTAACAGAATATTCTCCCATCTGAGGTGGTAGAGGTAACACAGCAGAACAGTGTAAACATTCTTGGGATAAATATAAAGATATCCTAAATCTCAAACTAAATTGAGGGTAAATAGGGTCTAGGGTCAGTATAGTTTTAAATAAACAACTGGGCAGACTGGATGGGCCACGTGGCTGTTATCTGCCGTCACTTTCTATGTTTCTATGTTAATAAGAACCATAAATGTTTGATACAAATTATTTCTGCTCAATGGAGAGGCAAACCAGAAACTGGAAGCCTCCTGTAGGTTCACCTACTTATTCTAATGAAGAAATGATGAATATTTGGATCATCAGCTGAAATAAATAGTATAGATTGGATCCAGAGTTACGATGCCGTTGTGCTCAGAGCTTAGAGCATGGCAGCATCAGGGATCCACTCCTCTCAATCACATGGATCTGTGCTACCTTATCCCTACATTAAAACTGGACTCAGAAGTCTGGACACACTTAACATGCCTGCATTGTACTATTAGCCTACTCCTCCTCCCGCTTAGGGCACCAGCCGCCTGCATCCTGCCCCATCCCATTCTGCTGTTGGAATCGATCCCAGTATGGATTCAGGTTCATGCAGGAAATGCGGTGCTTGCACAAGCACTTGTACAGATAAGAGCACTTTCCGTATCCGTTGCTTCGGCTACTTTTGCATTATGACCTATCTAGACTTGAGTGAAGCTATACTTTTGCCAACTTCTGACATTGTGGCTGACCTGTGACAGTGATTGGGTGGGACATCTTATTACATCGTACAGTACAGGTGTATCCCCGTAATGTGTACGATCCAGACTTCTGCACTGCTACCATTTTCAGTTGGCAGACGGTGTAAATGTTAAAGTAGCCTAAATTGACCCTGGGTAACAGACGTCCATTAAAGGGGAGTGGTTAACAGTGCAATCAGTTGCTGCCACTGCCTCTGTGGCTGGTTCTGCGTCCTCAGTGGTAGCGAAGGTCCGATGTCAGATAGAATTAAAGAATAAATGTCTTGTTTTCCAAACTTTCACTAGAGGACTTAAAAATCCTTTCTGGATTAATATCCCGAGAGGAAACAATAAAAGTAATTATTTCAATGTGGCCTAGAAAGTTTAACTCACACTTATAAGAATTTATCTTTCACACTGCTTTAGTTTCTGGGAAAAGCTAAAAGTAGAAACCATTTTCATTAAATAATAAAACATTAAACGGCAAACGGCATAGTGCCCAATCACACACCAGGCAGTCAGGCACACCTTAATGAAATAACGAGACCGACACAATAGCTTGGGTTTTACAAGGGAACATAACGTTTATTTAATTGGGCCAAATTTAAATCAGAATCAACCTATTTATTATGAAAGCAACCAATGACTGATAAGCTCAGTCATAATGAATTAGGTGGCCCACTAGCGGTTGAGGGGTTCAACAGTCACACTCACCAAGACAAGAGGTCATCCACCTTGACCTCTGGCGCCCCCCGCCCGATCCTCCAGCAAACACTCGACCCGTATGAACGCTCGCAAGGTGATAACCTGAAGGGCCCTACCGCTGAGGCTTGGCACCCCCAACTTACCGGGTTGTGTTTGCTATTAGATCGGGACCACCCCCATTTCCACCTCCCCCTCCCTTTCCCCACAGACTCC
>WWET01000874.1:90245-109682 GCA_011038615.1 Limnodynastes dumerilii | reverse complement strand
AGTCAAGTTAATTGTATGCATGCCATGCAGGGATATATCTTTAAATTGCTTACTGCACACAGATACTGACCAGCTTTACTATCACACTGTTATTTAGACATGGGATAGGAAACATCACCTCTCAACTCTAACACTGTGTGCAGCAGATGAAATTCCCCTGAAATGCAGTCAAGTTAATTGTATACTTTGCATGCAGGGATATATCTTTAAATTGCTTACTGCACACAGATACTGACCAGCTTTACTATCACACTGTTATTTAGACATGGGATAGGAAACATCACCTCTCAACTCTAACACTGTGTGCAGCAGATGAAATATGACTCCCCTGAAATCAACTTGGTTTAGCCCAGGTGTAACTAAGTTCATGCACTTAACAAGGTCTGGATCCAGCCCATATGCACTGAAATTCAATGCACAGGAAAATGTATTTAAAAATGGGTAGGGAGAGGCATTTAAATGAACTCATGGAGGTGCAGTTATAAAGAAACGCACGGGTGGAGCACATATACGCACGTAAGTACACGTAAAAAACAGAGTGGTCTAAGGACTCGTAAGTCACTGACTGCATGTCCGGGAAAGGGGAGTGTCGGGGGTGTTGGTGGGTGTTTCCTTGCTCCAGCCATGCGTATAATTGCGTACATAAAAAAAACGGTTCTCTGAATACGCCCCATTATGTGTATGAGGGATTGGAATATTACTAATTAATTAGTGGAATATTTAACTTAAATCATTTTAGGATCCATCAGGAAATTTCTGGCCTAAAGGCTGATACAGAAGCACAGTCAATATTTGACCACACAGGACAATAAAGAGTCATTTAAAACAACCAAACCACGTATTGATAAAACTGCAGACTTAAATCTCTAGAGTAGCAAATTGGTTGGGAAAAACACTTGTCCCATTAAATGTTTTGAGAAATGTTAAATAGTAGAGTGAAGTTTTTATATATAGTTTTAAACAATCACACCAGAGCTGTGTAACCCTGGGATGACTACTCATTACTCAATAGCATACCACATTTTATTCTGACCTCAATAAAGCCTACATTGTTGATGTTAAGTTAATCTGTCCAAATACACCTTTTGTGAAAACAGGAGAAGTTTGCTATAAATGGTGTAAAATGCCATGTATAGCTGACGTACCTGCTGTGGGAAGGTTATAGGGACATTTTGAGAACAATAAACAATAAAACTGTGTTCACTAACCATTTTGTTGTAATAGGGACTCCTGCTGACCACTATCAATGGAGCTGACTTCACCCATTTCTACACACAGTGGGAGCTTCTGAGCAGTGAGTAATATAGGTCTCAGTATGGAATCTCCCAATTTGTGTATGAATGGGTGACATAAGCTCTATTAAACATGCTCAGCTGGAGTCCTGATTACAACTAAATGGCGAGTAAACAGACTTTTATGTTCTTTTTTAACAGTCTACAATTTGCTTTACTTCCCATGTTGTGAAAGAAGTGCCATGGAGTATAAAGGTGTATGTGGTCACATCTGTAATGCGCAAGGAGTACTGTGGACTAATATACAAGGATAATGGACCATGTTCACAGATGCGTTTGCAAAAAAGTACGCAATTATACGCATGTATGGTGCAGGCCAAACCCCATGACACTCCCCTCTCCCGGACGTGCTGTCAGCCACTTACAAGTCCATAGACCACTTGTATCTTTCCATGTGCATTTGCGTGCATATATGTTCTCCGTCCGGGCTATTCATTAAAACCGCGCCTCCATGAGTTAATTTAAATGCCTCCCCCCTCCCACTTTTATGTAAATTTCTACATCTATGTGAAATGCGTGCGGATGTCCTTAAGTGCGATTCACAAATCCGTCCATGAGGCACTTACATGCATATAGTCTACGTAACTTGCGTATATAAAGTTACTACACATGTGCAGTTGAAACATACCTAAAAATACGCACACATATGCCAAGAAAAACGGATCGCTGAATCCGGTCCAATGATACTGCCTGTTTGAGGTGTTGTCTGTTTTCCAAAAGTGTGTTTTCCCTCCATTCACGGGAAAGACATAGAGTTGTTGCACATGCACAACACTTGCAATATGGAGGTCTTAAACATAATATTTGCATAGAAACAAAGGGCCTGATCCAGACCTACGATGTAGCGCTGAGCGTACTAACGCTCAGCGTTACATCATTGGACTCCCCCTGACACTCGCCCTGCCCTATCGTATTTACACTCCCTTACGCCGGCTGAAGGCTACCCTAACTTCAGCCGGGGTAAGGGAGTGTAAATACGCTGGGACGGTGGTGTTAGTACGATAACGCTGCCCTCACAGCCTCATTACCCTCCCTCCCTCCGCCAACCTGCACTAACCTCAGCATAGTAACACTGGGGGACGCCCCCTCCAGCGTTACTACGCTGGTGCTACGTACGCCCGATCCACGATCAGGCATTGCTGTAGTTACGCCGGGCAACATCTGCCCGGTGCATGCATAGATTGGCTTTTCAGCCGATCTTACGCCTACGCCCACCGTATTAACTATGGCGGGCGTAGCTCTGGATCAGCCCCTAAGAAAGCAACTACAGATAGGAACCATCAGAGGCCCTATTTTGTTTTTTGATTAGTTTTATTTATTACCATATTGACCCTAGACCCTAGATTTATTTTAAGATTTTGGATATCTTTATATTTAACCCAAACATGTTTAAATTGGTGTGTGGTTTAAAGAAAATGCTATTTCCCAAATACATGTAAATACCATATTTTGAAAATAGCACTAATTAAAAGATTTTATTAATGAATAAGCATGTTGAATTTATTTTTCGGCAACTTAGCCATTCATTATTTTATTATTTAAAACCTGGCGCCCACTGCAGACCCGCCTCCGCAGAACCACCGCTGCATCAGACAAGAGGTTAGTGTGTAAGAGGACTCTCAGGGTTAGGCTGAGGGAGGGGAGTCTTAGGGTCAGGCTGTGGGGAAGGGAGTTTTAGGGTCAGGTTGCAGGGAAGGGAGTATTAGGGTTAGGCTGCGGGTAGGGAAGTCTAGATTTAGGCTGCAGAGAGGAGAATCTTAGGGTTAGGCTGCGGGGAAGGGTGGAGGGAAGGGAGTCTTAGAGTCAGGCAGCAGGGAGGAGAGGGTTAGGGTAATGGAAGGGGAGGGTTAGGGAAAAGATTAGGATAAGAGTTAGGGATAGATAAATACTTACCATTCCCCGCTGCCATTTCCTCCTGGGGATGATCCATTGCTTCTCCTTGGCAAGGTAGAAAAGGGGCGTTTTGACCACCAACCCACATCTAATAAAGTTGTTTTTTTTTTGTTAGTCTCTACCACCTCAGATTGGAGGTTATTGCTCTTATAAACCACCCTTTCAGCAAAGTCATTTTTTTCACATTTCGTCTGAAGCTACACCCCTTGATACATATTTGACTGCTATCATATCCCCCCTTTCCCTTCTCTGCTCCAAGCTATACATGTTTAGTTCCTCTAGACTTTCTCTGTATGCTTTGTGGCACAGGCCATACACCATCTTATTTGCTCTTTATGTTGGCAAAAATAAAATTGCCCTTGTTTATGTATTTCACACATTAGACACTGAAACGGCTTCTGTTTAATTGCACATCACTCTGGTTAAATGTACTGTGCTGTACTGTTTCTGTACTGGAACATTTAAATCCTTGATCAATCACACATCTCAAAGTCCCAGCAGTCAAAGCCATAGAGGAAAAATCCAAACCGTCTGAGGTGATGAGAGGAAGCACTTCACGTGTTAAAATGTTCATCTTGGCAGAACGGCTCTGAGTTCTTTTAGGAAGTAACAAGAGATTGAACCTGATGATAATTTACAGATTATGGCTGTCTAAGCTTGTTGCGTAATAAAATATAATAACAGTCACGTGGCGATCCACACAATATTGCTGTCTTGTGTCTCTGTACCAGCTCTTTTTCTAACACAATGTTTTCAAACAATAAAAGTTGCACTTAGAAATGAGTATTTAGGACGTCGGTGATTGAGATATAAAAATGTTTATTACATAGTGCCAGATCCTGAGTTTAGTACGAAAGTGTATTTACGTTTGCTGCTTGTGTAACTTCGACTTTTTGTATGTACTGCTCATGCGCACGGCAGATGTTAAGCGTTGTAACTCTGATCGTACGTATCTTCCTCGTAAATACATACGAAGGGGCGGGTTATCCTTACAGCGGCTGGAAATACGCTCTGTAGGCAGAGGGAGGCATTTAAATGGTACAGTATGGGCTGGGTTAGGCAGTAACGACCGTCAGGATGCTACGTAAGAGTGCGTTTACGCTTGGAAAAGTTAAGGTAGTGTTTGGCAGCCGTAAAACAGCTTAATTACAAGCGGAGTGCACGGGGGTGTGCTTAGTACATACGTTCGCATAAATACACTACGCAGTGCACTGGATCTGGCCCATAAAGTCTGAATTAGTGATCAGTTATTTGACTTTTGTCCTTGAGATACTGCTGGCGGTCAGTGATACTGGCGTTTTGTTATGTAGACATCAGTATCCAGGGGCGGAACTGCCATTGGTGCAGCAAGTACAGTGGCAGCGGGGCCCATGCTGATACAAGGGCCCACAGCCGTCATCACCCCACCGCCAAAGCTTCCCACCAGGTTACCTGGGATATCATCAGGGCCAAAGCATATTTTTTGCACCTGGGCCCACAACTCGCTGGTTCCGCCTCTGTCAGCATCATTGACTTCACGCGCTGACAGCCCTGAGGTCCCAGCCTAAAAATGTTCTGATGCCTCTGCTTCTCACTGGTGCACAGTTATAAGGTTGTGGGTGGAGCTTGAGGTGCAAATGGGGAAATTAGCATGTTAGTCACCTGTTTAATGTGCTAAATATTTCAAAGAACATTTTCAAGTGAGGCACAAACAGGAATGATTATAGTATATTAAGGAGACTCATTAGGCTATCACTTATACAATCCACCACAGCCTCTCCTAGACAAGGGGAAGTCGTAGATGTCAATAATGTCAAAAATATGAGTAGTATGGAGAAGCTGTGTCAGAGATATCAGATTGCATTTAAATGATTTAAATAGTTTCTTAAAATACTAAACATGAGCTGGATCCAGACTTAAGTAAGTGTTTGAAATTAGTTACTCCTGGGCTAAACCATGGTGATTTCAGGGGGTGTCAAGTTAATTGTATTATTTGCATGCAGGGATATATCTTTGAATTGCTTACTGCACACAGATACTGACCAGCTTTACTATCACACTGTTATTTAGACTTGGGATAGGAAACATCACCTCTCAGCTCTAATACTGTTTGCAACAGATGAAATGTGACTCCTCTGCAATCAACATGGTTTAGTCCAGGAGTAACTAAGGGCTCTATTTACAAACATCGGGCCGGATCCAGAACTGCGTCCGTCTTCCAAAGACAGACGTAATTCAATAAACAATAGCTACTGCGCATTCGTTGTAGCTATTGTACGTAATCTGCGTATCGTTTCGATAAGTAGATTGCGTATATGCGGTCTTTTAGACCGCATATACGCAATATACGTATCGAAACGATACACAGATTACGTACAATAGCTACTACGCATGCGTAGTATGTTTATTGATAGCTATTGTTTATTGAATTACGTCCGTCTATGGAAGATGGACGTAGTTCTGGATCTACCCCATTATTTTCATATGATACAGCCCGTTTTCGAGTTCCTTATTTATAATGCTATCATCGCCATGGAAACCATGGCGACGATCACATTAACCCTCCCGATCGCTGGCCCGCTCTAATGAATGCGGGCCGGTATTTACAAAGTGTCACTGTTAAAATCCGCGCAAGCATGTTACAGAACACCATCTGAAGATGGCGTTAGGGTAAGTATTCCAGCGGTCTCCCCAGCGGTATATGTCGGGAGACCACTGGAATACAGTTCACTAAAAAAAACCATTCAAACCTAAGTAAAAAAAAAAATAAAAAAAAAAATGTTTTAACCTGTTTTTACCTGTCCGGGCGAGCGTCTGGCTCTGATCCCAGAGCATGCTCAGTGATTTTGCCTTTTGAGAATTTTCAAAGTCCCAAAAGGCATCTACTGCGGATGCGCCAGGACTCCATAGCCCAACGATGTCAGCGAAAAGCTCACTGACCATCGTGGGACCTCGCCGGAGGGGTAAGTATTAATAAATAATCCCCGCGGTCCTGCTAAAAGTGCTAATGGGCCAGATCCAGAACAACGCTTGTGAGCGAATTTACGTGTGGCGCAGGCGTAAAATCGCATTTTGGTAAGTACTGCGCATGCGCACAATAGAAAATACGCTCCATAACGTAGCGTAAATGTGAACGTATGGGCCATTCATGTGTCATGTAAATTCTTACGTGTGGGCGTGCCAATTTTACGTGAATCTAAAATACGTCTGAAATACGCTATGTAGGCGGGGTTTGTATTTAAAGTGTACAGTATGGGCGTGCTTAGCTGCGTAAATACGTGTTGCACATACATACGTGTGCGTATCACTACGGTTAAAAGTTAAGGTAGGGTTTGGAAAGTGGATCTCGGAAAAAATACGTACATTCAAGGGGTGTGCCAAGGGGAGTGTATAGAAGGTACGCACCCATAAATACGCTACACGAGATAACGTATTGCAAGTGGAGTTCTGGATCTACCACAATGATAGTAAATAGAGCCCTAAGTTCAAGCACTTACTTAAGTCTGAATCCAGCCCCATGACTAGTAGTCCAGCATGCCTGACTAGGTGCCTCTTTGATGGTGTTGCAACCTGCATAGTCGTTGTACATGCCTAGCAATAATTGTAGTATTACATGACGATGACTTACTTGTACTGTATGCTCACATTTTTCAGCTGCAGTGCTAGATTAGGACGACAGATAACGCGTGGGGATGTTTTCACGGCTCACATCTGGGACATTACGTAATGTATAAGCTATCCACTCTGGTCTGCAGATGGACCAGCTCCTTGGTACACAGAGCAATACAGATTTTGTTGTTTTGTATTACCAAGGCTTTGGTGTCCCTTTCTTTACGTACTGTAGTTCAGATCATGAATTCAGACACGGCCAGATCACGTTTCTGTGTGTTTTTAAAAATAGCCGGCTGGGAGAATACAGAGTGATCTCAGAACAGGGAATATGCAGGGAGAAAGAGGCAGAAAGATATGAGCTTTTTTTATATTTACATTTGTATTTTTACTTTATAATATTGCATTTGCTAGAGGATATTGCATTTAAGGAATGCTGTTTAATGTCAGATTAATATTACATTGGTTTATTTTTTTCTGCACTTTTTGAGTATAAATATATATATATCTTCCAGTCTGCAGGATGGTATATTGCTGGATCTGCAATCTGGTTAGAGTTTAAAGCAGATGTCTGAACTGGTGGTTAATGTATGGAAGAATTTGTAATCTTATAGTTTGGGGGGCTGATCCAGATATAAATGCAAAACACAATCTGTGTTTGGAAAATCCACAGGTTATTTTAAGAGTGATACAGACACTAAGGGCCAGAATTACTGAACTGCGGGATTGGAAAAGTGGAGCTGATGCCCATAGCAGCCAATCAGATTCTAGTTGCCATTCTCTAGTATGTAATAGGAAAGAGCTTGAATCTGATTGGTCGCCATGGGCAGCATCTCCATTTTTCCAATCCCACGGCATAGTAAATCTGTCCCTAAGTGTGACTTTAAATGAGCACACTGTTTGCAAGTTAGGGATCTGTCATCAGTTAGGATTGGTACAGCTAAAAAGCTGGGTATGGAGTCTAACCCCTGTCGGTATTTGCCAGAGCACCTTATGAGGAGTGTTGACTAGGTCCAATCTCAGATGTTAGCCCTTAACATGGCAACTATCAGGAAAGAAGTATCAAAGTAACTTTAGCTGAATAAACAGGCATATGTATAGTCATGCATGAAGCTGAGAACAGAACACACTGTGGAGCAAGACCAAACACAAACTAAAGGCATAGTCAGGAACAGAAGTCAATAGCAAATATAGTTATTATAAAAACAGGAGAACTACGCAAGTAGTAGACCCAATACCCCGGATTGAGGGCCACGTGGGCCTGGGGATAAAAACACTATATAGAAGGCTTTGTAGGAAAATGTCAGTCCCTGACATTTATCCAGTGGGAGGCCTGGAGATCTGCAGTGTGTGGGGCCTATTTTCAGATGGAGGCCTGGGATTGCAGTCCCATTGTTAATCTGGCCCTGTACCCTGGCACTCCACAGAATGAGGTTTATATAGCTGCGGTTCCTACACGAGCCCCCTGATAGCCCTTTGACCATACATCTTCTATATTTCATTACTTTTCATTTCTTTCTTTATTTGAGATGTAACATAACCCTTGTAAAATACTAGCTGCTCGCTCTTGTTCATCTGTAGGACATGATGAACTTTTGTACCATTTGCAAATCATGGCCAAGGGTTTGTGGATGAAAAGCGAACAGCTTGGGGCAGGGAGCAAAAGTTGAACATTAAATAAGGAGAATATAATGTCAAGAAAGGTACGATGAGAAAAGTGAGAAAAGGAAAACATTATTTCATATAGAATTTCCTACAATGCTAAGAAGCAATGTATACATAAGAAATACAGGAGCGCATGTAAAAAGACATTGAAAACTGACTGTATATTCATCTTTGTCACCACCTTCGAGTTTAGTTGCCAAGGAAAATTTGCAAGTCAACGCAAAGAGAAGACAGACTATATTATTGACTCATTCAGTATCAGAACTTTTTCTATCTGCAGATAGAACGGATTCTATCTCGTCTCTTGTGTGCGCCAGAAATTTTAGCTTTGCATAATATAGTTACATTTATTTTATGAGCTATTGCTGACCTCAAACAACGATCAAGAACTTTTCCCTTATTTAGACAAACTTTCCTAGCAAAGGCAGATTAGCCAGTTCCTTTCTCTCTTTTATAGGATACTGTTTTAAAGATTTCTGAGAAAGACTGAAGCCAATTCAGATGGTGTCTATTTTACATCTACAGAGAGTTATTCTTTTTGCATATAAGGGAAGGTATGACAGTATTCAGGGGCTTAACTAGGACTTTGTGTTCCAAAATTTTAAAATTGTCCCCACCGTTTTCTCATTTACAGTGCCAGTACCAATTTAAGAGAGAAAATAAGCGCTATTACTTGTCATTGCAGGCTCATTTTGCAGACACAAATTTACAAAATACAACAAGAGGACTTCATGTATACTCAAAATGCACAACTCCCCATAAAATAAACAACTTCTGTATAACATTGTACATAGAACTTGATGACATGGGGGCTGATCCAGACCTGCGGCCGCCGCACTAGTTACGAAGTACGGCACAGCGTAGCTCTGGATCCAGACTTAAGTAAGTGCTTGAAATTAGTATCTCCTGGGCTAAACCATGTTGATTGCAGGGGAGTCATATTTCATCTGTTGTAATCAGTATTGAGTTGAGAGGTGATGTTTCCTATCCCAAGTCTAAATAACAGTGTGATAGTAAAGCTGGTCAGTATCTGTGTGCAGTAAGCAATTCAAATATATACCCCTGCATGCAAAGAATACAATTAACTTGACTCCCCTGCAATCAACATGGTTTAGCCCAGGGGTAACTAATTTCAAGCACTTACTTAAGTCTGGATCCAGCCCATGTTTAGTATTAAATGTGAACTAAATTTACTGCACATTACGTTACATTGGAATTCTAATGTCATAAAACGAAAACTCAGGGAGATAGCTAACAGTACGACAGTGACTGGATAATGGTCTTTTTGGTTTATACTGTATAGCACATTAAACATTGGCAATGAGAATAAAATAATTAGTAGTACTGTAACCTTTGACATGGAAATAGCTCATAATATGCACATGTCCAGAGATACCACTGGCAGAGGATGTGATTGCCAGTCTGGCCAACCATATTCCAACAACGATGCAGCCGACAGCCAATAGAAAATTGCTGTTGCGAATGGGTATCTATTTTCCCAATATCAGTAGGCTGTGGCACGATAAGGTTATAAGGAGAAGGTTAGGCTTAGCCTGTGGGACATGGATGGTTAGGCTTAGACTGTGGGACATGCAGCGTTAGAGTTAGGGCTCAAGAAGGGGAAGGTTAGAGCTAAAGGGGAAGGTTAGGCTGCGGGATTTGGAGGGTTAGGGTTAGGAAAGGGTTTAGGTTAGGGTTAGGAGAAAATATTTACTTGTCATCGCAGAAATCTTCGCAGCACCATTGCTTTCTAAGATGTACACTGACGGCAATTGCTGGTAGTCACCATTCAGCTGCTGTTCAATGGTCTGAAGCAAAACAGACCATCGTACCGGCAGGGAGAAGGTCAACCAGGTCAGGGACAAGAGGTCATAAGGGATGCACCGTGCCTGGCACTAGCTTTTGAGGGCCCTGATGCCCACTCAGAGTCTAGTGGCAGAACTCCTAAATCTTAGCTACATAATAGAGACTCTGGGCTCAATCAGGTCATGTCTCAGTCCAGTGGGCGAACAGTATTTTGGACCTGAGCACTTGAATTTCTAAATTCAAATGCAAAACTATCATTATGAAATCCCTGCATTCGTATTGTGCTGTTGTTAAATATTTAATATATACAGTAATATAGTTAAATAAGTTTTTTCATTTTTTGGGGGTAAACATTTTATTTTCACATTTTTTTTTATTCCTTCACATTACAATTGAAGTGCTCATACAAACATATATTTCCAGTCTGCTATACAGTGTACTACCCGACTCTTACACAGTATATTAGTTCACATAGATGCAGGGCCGCCATCAGGGGGGGACAGCCGGGCCTAGTGTCCCGGGCCCGGACAGAGAGGGGGCGCGGGATATTCCCAGGCCTCCTCTCTGTCCTGCCCAGGGCACCAGGGCTGTAACTAGGGTGGTGCAAGCGGTGTCACTGCCCAGAGCGTGAGGAGAGGGTGAGTGCAGTGACACTATCAGCTGATGAATCTCCTGTTGCTCCGCAGAGAGATTTTCAAAGCTTTCCACAGTGCCTGACAGGTTGACCAATCAGGGAGTAGCTGAGATCATTGTGCTATTCCCTCATTGGCTGCTGCAGCTATGCACCGCCCCCACTCCCTCCATTTCCTCCTTCCAGTCCACCTCAGCATCTGCACAGCTCTGCTAAAAAGTAAGTGTGTGTGTGCGTTTATGTGATATAATGCATGTATGTAGTGTGTGTGTGTTCTATTATATATGTTATGTGTGATATTATGCATGTGTGTGTATGAATCTAATGCATGCAGGCAACTATATTTATGTGTGTAGATATATATCTAAATATTTGATATATCTATATCTATGTGTGTGTTTATATGTAGAAAAATGTGTGTGTGTGTGTGTGTGTGTGTATATATGGCGGCATATTAGTTACAATTTTGTGTCCTCCTCCAGATGCCTGAAGGAAGGAAGAGAGAAGGAAAAGTGAGAATCAGTAAAGAGGTAAGTGACCCTATTTTGGTGCAAAGGAGTTCAACTCCTATCATCAGGGTTCTAAGAAGAGCAGAAAGACAAGAAACATATGTGTGTGTGTGTGTATGTATGTTATGGGGGGGAGGGGAGGCATGCATATTTTGTCAGTCCCGGACCCCACAATTTCTGATGGCTGCCCTGTGTAGATGCATTGAGCTTGTTTGCTTTGTTCCTATACACTACATGACGTACTTGCTGATTACCCTGAATCACTATGTTAAGGTTCCATCAATCTATGTTCCAAATGACTATAAGAATTTATCATTCTCATGTTAACACACCCGTATATCCAGAAAACTTTAGTACTATACTCTTTTAATCCCTTTACTGGCAGTGATCATAAAATAATATTATTGAAGGTGATGTCAAAATATGCTGATATTACTGCTGTGGTTTTGCAGTATGAGGTCTCGACATGACCCTTGTTATTAGTTTTATCCAGTGGTTATTAATGGTATTAGAAGTCTGGCTGGGATCCATTCTGATGTTATGAGAAACATCTCGTTCTCAGCCCATTTAACCTCACATTAATTGGTCACTAATGTTCCAAGTCTAGACTCTTAGGCAATAGTCCTGTTTGAGAATTCCATAACAATGCACTTTATCATGTAGCTAAATGGCCATATCAAATCTAGAATAAGTAATACATTAGCGAATAAATAAATAAATAAGTAAAACATTAACGAGATCGAATTATTACAAATTTTCTTTGTGGAGATACCATTCTACCTTCAAATAATAGCTTGGCATCAAGCCCTACCCCAAACAAAGGTGCACATTTTCCCTTACCAAATATAGCTGGATGATATCCAGTAGGGTTGCAATTAGAGCTTGCAATAACTTCAGCTTATAGCTGGCTGTAGTGGTTTTACTCGCAGGAGCCTCTGACAATTAGGGAAGAGGAGGGCAGTCTCCATTGTAGACAGTGGAGATGTTGCAACTCCTGGAGTAGCGAACAGTGAACCGACAACAGGTAACCTAACCCAAAGCTTCCCCTTCTTGAGCCCTATACCTAGCCCTCCATGTTATGCAGCCTAACCCCATACCCTCCAACATGACCCATTCCATCAGGTACAAAATTCTCTGCTCCTCAGTTTCCAACTGTCAGTTACTATGGTAACCACCTTTGTTGAAGAGGCAAATAGTTTTATAAGTATCAGTTAATTCATTTAAACCAGGAGATTAACAGTCCGAAGCTCAGGAGCGGATTAAATTGTACCTAATGGAATGGGTCATGTGGGAGGGTCTGTAACCCTAACCTTCCATTTAAGCCCTAACCCTAACCGTCCCTTCTCCAGGCCCGTTGCAGCCTGTTGGGAACAGGTGGAAATAGGTACCCATTCCCAATAGCATTTTTCTATGTGCCGATCATTTCTGGCAATGATACAGGAGCCATTTAGCTGGCGGCTGTAACATTGCTGAAATAGGGCCGGCTGGACCGGTTCCTGCTTCCTGTCCCCAGTAACATCACCAACCTTGTTTTACACTGATTGACTGAGCAGCAGTTGCAAGGAGGCGTTGTCTTCACTGGGAATGTATTTAGGGTGCCTTTAACAGGAAGTGACCCTCTTTCTTCATTGGATTTTCCCTGTAGTTTTGGTATTTGGTTGCTTGTGGATTTGTTTTTGGCTTGTAGGAAAGCAGGTTTCCTTATTGTTTGATAAAGCTGGCACAGGTAATAGTGAGGCAAGGTGGCACATTAGCCTGAGTTGAGTCTTGTCTACGAGGGTGGTCTCAGGGAGCACTTAGTTGAGGTGCAGTGCCACATGCAGAAGATGCCTTGGTTGTTGACTTTGTTTTAACTGTCATGTTCATTTTATTATCTACCTGCTATCTTTGGCACCCATACATTTTGGAGGAAGTAGTATTATCATCCACCTTGGTTCCCACATTTAGTAATAATGAATAAATAAACGGTGTGCTTTTTTTCCTTCATTTACGGTACCAAAAATTTGCCGATTTTTATGCGCACCTCTGCAAAAAAAATTAGCAGAGTTAGCTTCGCACAGCAAATAACCTGGGTGCGAGGCTGATTGAATTGAGCCCACAGTGATGCATGTGTAAAAGATGAGGCGGGTTTACAATTAGTAAAATTCACACGCAAAAGTGTCATGGGCGCCTCTTTCATGCGGACTTTTAGCAACTTCGTGCATGCGGAAATTGCGCTTAAGTCTGGATCAGGTCCATTTTCTTTTCAGCATGAATTTAATTTTGCCATCCAATAATTTTTTGTCAACATTTTTGCTTACATCTATGAGATAGAAATACACAGCAATATTATACATATACTGTTGCCTATACATTTGAAATCTGTGTGCAATGTGTTGACAAAGATAAAAGGGGTGAATGTAGCTTGAGTGCAGGTCAAAGGAAGAGATTAATGTAATAAACTGCTGTGTTTTTTTATGGCTTTTCATGGAAAATGACTGTCATAAATATTTTGTTGTCTCATTCTAGGAAGCAAATTTTCGTTTTAATGGGATAAAAGTGAGAATGAATAGTGTGTTGGTAAAGGGCTGCTCAATATTACAAAGAAAATAAAATGTGTACCCTATGCAGCCACTGCAAGATGCTTGACACGTATGCCGAATTCAATGTTGCTCCAACATGACCCATTCCACCAGGTTCAAAATGCTCTGTTCCTGATGTTCCAATAAGCAGTTACTATGGTAACCACCTGTTTTGGAGAAAATGTTATTCAAACATCAGTTTAATTATTAAAACCAGGTAAGTGACAGTGGGAAGCTCAGGAACAGAGTATTTTGCATGTGGTGGAATGGGTCCTGGTTGGAGGGAATGCGAATCCTTTGTTTGATACCACTCTTCTTTGATTTATAGTATTTATAGTATAGTACCTATTTTTTATATTCTGTTCCGGCTAAAAGGACTGCTGTATCGGATTCTGGCATAGTAGTTCCCTCTCCCCTAAACTCACCTTGCAGTCCTGCAGCATCTGATCAGAGCTGCGGGGACAGATTCTTAAAGCTCTGCTAAAGTGCCAAGACCCTCTCCTGTGAGTTCTTAGCTCATATGATAAGGTATAAAATGAGATTTTACACCTTATTATAAATGCAAATGAGAACAGATTAAAGTCATGCCCTTTCACAGAAAAAACCACGCCCCCTTTACTGACACGCCCCCCAGGTGTACTTATTTTCAGTTATAAAATGTTGGAGGGTATGTTTTAGTTGCTCTTCTTTGCACGGTCTCTAATGTATTTATGTCTTTATGAATATGACTTCCCAGCAATCAACATGGTTTAGCCCAGGAGCAACTAATTTCAAGCACTTACTTAAGTCTGGATCCAGCCCATTGTCAGCAGGGGTGGCACAACATTTTTTGCTGGGGGGGTGGGGGCAAGATCTAAACCCTCCCCTTGGAGCCCTACTCTCCGCTTAGTGTGCCCCCCCCCCACTTGCAAACTTACCATGCTGTAGCTTCTTGTCCTCTGCGGCATAGTCTCTGCTAACTGAATGACCTTGGGGTTACACAAGTGTCATTCAGATGGAAGGGAGCTGCTTTGGAGAAGAGGAGACGCTGACAGAGCACAGTGCCTGGCACTGTCTCTGTGTAATCCTCTGCCACCACTCCCCCTTCCCCATCAGACATTTAGCTATTGACAACACTAAGGTCATGGTAATAATATTGTTGACCTTAGTGTTGTGTGGATAACAACCCCTATAGAGGTCATTTTTAGCAATACAATGTTCATACACACCATGGGCCTGATACAGACCTTCGCTGATGCTTTTCTAAGCACAGCGTATCGGCATGCACTCTCCCCTGTGCGAGCATATTTTCCCTCGTTTACGCCTACCTACACATGAGCATAGTAACAGCGAGGGACGCCCCCTCAGCCGTTACTACGGTGATACTACGGACGCCCGATCGTACATCGGGTGTTTCCGTAGTAACGTCAGCCGATCTGCCGCTTATGCCCGGTGTACTACCGCCGGGCTGCGTAGGTCTGGATCAGGCCGGCTCTACTGTTTGACAACGTGGTCATGAGGGGTAACAGCTGCTCCCTGGAGTGAAGAACCACCGTTATTTTCCAGAACAGGGTCAGACTGTGACTGCTAATACTTGAGTCTTACCTATGTTTACATTTCTCTGCTCCACCATAACGCAGAGTAATATAATTGTGGTACTGAGCAGGATGGTATATGTATTAACATGAATATCTGAGCACACGTATTAGAGAGGAGAGTTTGTCTTGGCATTTTTTATGTAACACTGTTTGTGGTAAATTGTAGCTACTGTTTTAAAATTTCGCTGTGATTTGTAATAATAAAACATTTTTGTAATTTTGCAATAATTTGGGGTATTGTGCACCTAATTAGATACGGTCCTTTCCTTGTTTGTAAATACATATTACTCTTTCTCTCTGATTTATATGGGAGAAAACAATACTTACCTTCTAGTGCCAATTTAGCATTTTTGTATATTTATAGAATATTCATACACTATCAGCCTAATGTTGTCAAGTGTATATGAATGATGCAATAATGACTTTCTAAGCTGTATACCATACCCCTAATACAGATATAGGCAACTTGTAGCTTTGAAGGTGTTGTGTAATTACAATTCCCAGCAAACTCCAAGCAGATACCTTGCAAATCATGATGGGACGTGTGGTTTTATAACACCTGCAGTGCAGCATTTGCCTATATCTGTCTTAATGTTATAAAATGAGAAGTTTAACTGTATTTTTTTGCACTTTTGTTACATTTTTACTGTGAGAAATGCTAGTAACGTATGGGGTTGTGGCCAAATAAAAGTATACAAGAGGGACAAATAAAAAAACAAGACTTCAGACTGGAAGCTGGTTGGATTGCGTTAAGTATTAATGGTAATGACAATATAGTAGGCCAACATTTAAAGTTTTATAAATTTATATAAATTAGAAACTATTTCAGCCCTATAAGCAAAGGGAGAGCACAGCCGGAATCCTTGACAATAAATTGTATTAATTGTGCAATTAAGGCCTATGAGAATTACTGCAGTCATCTTTGCTAGCACAGTCATTAACAACCATATTTGTCACTGTGCCAAACCATGCAGAGTCACATTGAATCAGGACACTGTGAAGATAATATTTAGTGATATCGCTGCTATTAATAGGTTTTTCTTGGCACAGAGTCATGCACACAAGGTTTTGAACCCTGTCAGTTTCTCCTGGTTAAATAGAACATAAATTCAGTGTTGATAAGTCATCATGTAATGTTCATACCTATACTGTGCATAGAATGTTCATCAATGGAGCATCTATCATTTGTACCTGCGATTTTTGGGACAGATCCAGACTGGACATAAGCCTGTTTGTGTAGCTTATCTCTGCTGTTAGCATGGTAACGATTGGCAACGCAATTACTGTGATTCAGTCAGATTGTCATCAGGGGGGGCTGCCGGGCCTGGAGAGAGAAGAGGGCCTGGAGCTGATACTCATCTCAGCTCTCCAGCAGCAGGTATCGGTGGTAGGTGACAGATGAGTCACTGTCACCAGTCTCCTACCACCGATACCTACCTCTGGAGAGCTGTACCAGGCCGTCCATCTACTGCCGTTGCACAAGGAGGACTTCTTCCAAACAAGACCTCACACATAAGATAACTGGGCATCTCTCTTACTGATCCGTGATGCTCTACCTATATGTGATGTCACGTAGGAGGGAAAGTACCTCGTTGTCCTGGGTGCCACAATTTCTGATGGCAGCCTTTCAGAGATGAACAAAACTCACTGCCGTGACCGCTTCCATTTGGAGGAGAGTTCTGTGGAAGGGAAGGGTAGACAATGTCGTCAATATACAGTATGAATGCACTCATGAGAGTGAGCTCAACATAGTCCCAAACATTAGCGTCACTGGGCCAAATCCAGACTTAAGGTCGTTTTACGTACGTAAGCGTGCCGGAGTTATATAATGCCCTCCCCCGGACACTCCCCTCGCACGCATGTAACTTAGCTAATTTACCTGTTCAAAACCCTACCTTAACTTTTCCTTGCGTATCTCTGGTCGTGTGTAGCCTTGTCGCACATAAGTACGATTTAAATGCCTCCCTCCTCCCACAATGGATATAATCGGCTAGCGTAGGGATGTCTCGCCCTTTCATACAGAGTTACGAACACGTTACATACAATCAGAATTACGATGCGTTAACATCTCCCATAAGCGCAGTGCGTTACCACTGCCAGATTTACGCTTGCAGTATGTATAAATTAGCTGTGGTTATTAAGCCCATTATCTATAACTTATATGACGCCATTGAGATGGCCTCTAACCTCCCGAATGCTTTATAAGAACGCTGGTTATGTATTGTGCTGTTAGTTGATTTTTAAATTTAATTTAAAGTCAGTTGCATTGACTATCACTATACTATCATTATATGCACCTGTTTTATTAACCTATAATTTGATTTCAGCAACCACTATTTTGCTTATACTATTGATATATTATTATTATTATTGTTTATTTATAAGGCGCCACAAGGTGTCCGCAGCGCCGTACAAAATACAACAAAATACAGTACAGGCATACAGGGCAGGGATGGACAGCATAGTATATATTAAATACAATATGACTATAAAAATATCACAGAAACACAATAAAGTGAAGCAAGGACAGAACGCAAGGCAAAATGCGAGGTGTCAAGCTTGGAAGATCAGTTAGCAGAGGATAGAACGCAGTGAGAAGTTGAGATGGAGCCACCAGGTGGGGATTGGGTAAAGGGTAGCAGAGGGGGACCAGAGGGTACAAAGTGAGGAGGGACTGGTGGAGGAAGGAACAACACTAGGATGGAGGGCCCTGCTCATGCGAGCTAACACACTATGTGGGAGGGAAGAACTTACAGAAGACATAAGGAGAGGGAAGGAAGTGGACTGCTGGTGTGAGCGGAGGAGAGTGGGAAGGAAGAGAAGGGATAGATGAAGGATGTAGTGTGGAAGTTAAGTGGAGGAGGGGTAGGCTAGCCTGAACAGGTGTATTTTGAGCGAACACTTGAAGAATTGCAATGTGGGGGAGAGTCTGACTGAAGAAGGAAGGTCATTCCAGTGCAGAGGTGCAGCATTGGAGAAGTCCTGGATACGGGTGTGAGATGTGGTGATCAGTAAAGAGGTCAGACAGCGCTGGTTAGCAGAACGGAGAGGACAGGAAGGGGTGTGCATGTTGATGAGGGAAGAGAGGTAGGGAGCAGAGGCATAACTAACGTGGGTTTTGTAGGGCTCGTGCCCCAGGTTTCGATGGCGCCCAGCTGATGTGGGCGCAATCGGAGCCTTAGGGCATGAGTCCTAAAAAACTCCACTGCTTTCCCCCTCCCCGTTGGGCTCATTTTCCAGGAGTCACAGCGGGTTGCAGGCATCACAGCGGGGGGTGTGTGCGGTGAATACAGATGCCGACGCGACCTTGGGGTCACGTCAGCGTCTGTATTCACTGCACGCACCACCTGACAATGCGGAGAGCGCGCCGCGGAGGAGAGCGAGGAGAGGGTAAGTAAACTGTAACTGGGGCCTGGGGGCTGCACTAAGGATTGAAACTATATTAAGGGGGTGCACTAAGGACTTAAACTATGATGGGGCTGCACTAAGGACTTTAATTATATTATGGGGGTGCATTAAGGATTGCAACTATATGAGGGGCTGCACTAAGGTCTAAAACTATATAATGGGGGTACACTAAGGACTGAAAATATATTATGGGGGTGCACAAAGGACTTTAACTATTATGGGGGTGCACAAATGACTAAAACTATATTATGGGGGTGCACAAAGGACTAAAACTATATTATGGGGATGCACAAAGGACTGAAATTATGATGGGGCTGCACTAAGTATATTATGGGGGTGCACTAAGGACTAAAACTATATTACGGGAGCGCACTAAGGACTAAAACTATATTATGGGGGTGTACTAAGGACTGAAACTATGATGGGGCTGCACTAAGGACTAAAACTATATTACGGGAGCGCACTAAGGACTAAAACTATATTATGGGGGTGCACTAAGGACTAAAA
>WWET01000874.1:75509-89989 GCA_011038615.1 Limnodynastes dumerilii | reverse complement strand
CTATATGAAGGGCTGCACTAAGGACTTATACTATATGAAGGGGCTGCACTAAGGACTTATACTATATGAAGGGGCTGCACTAAGGACTTTATACTATATAAGGGGCTACATTAAGGACTGAAACTATATGAGGGGCTGCACTAAGGACTGAAACTGTATGAGGGGCTGCACTAAGGCTGAAGGCTAGGGAGACATGAGGGGGATTATTTGAAGGCTGGAGATACATGAGGGGGATTATTGGAAGCTGGAGATACATGAGGGGTTTATTGGAAACTGGGGAGACATGAGGGGGATAATTGGAAGCTGGTGAGACATGATGGGGATTATTGGAAGCTGGTAAGACATGAGGGGCTACAGCGCTCAGTGTAACATCGTAGCTCTGGATCAGGCCCATTGTTACATTTCTCAAGGTTTTTTTTTATAAGCCACCTGCATTACATTACAGTAAGTTTACAAACATTACAAACAAATACTAACATAGAACCGGATTCATAATCCCGTAATGTTTCACATACGTGCCTAATTTTCCGATTCTAGCTGCTACGCATGCGTAGTAACTATTTTGCGCAATCTACGTCGTTGTTATATAGGTTGCGTACATGCGGTCTTTAAAGAACGCATGTACGCAATCTATGTAATGAAACGCTACGTAGATTGTGTAAAATAGTTACAACGTATGTGCAGTAGTTAGAATCGGAAAATTAGGCACGTCTGTGAAAAATTACAGGGTTGGGAATCCGGTCCGTAATACTCAATTGTCGACAATTTAACCTGTCAACAGTGTATTTTGTGGAAATTTTGACTGTTGACATTTTGCCACGTGCTCAAATACTTTCCTGAGATGTTTTCTTCACTGCTCTATGAAGACAAGATCATTGGTTGTCAGTATAAATATAAAGAAGTCTGTTCTCTATTTTCCGATTATCCAATTTACTACTTTACATTATAGGCCTGATTCAATGGACCGAGAAGACCGCGCTATTTTGGTCGTGATGCAAATGCTGCGAATTTATATTGCAGATTTTTATGTGCACCCCATAGAGGTCGGCCAAATTTTCTTATTGTAATAGACGGGAATTAGAGCACTTCACACTTATTCCCGTTTTCGCAGTCAATTGAATTGGGGCCAATGTCAACTATTCTGCCCTTTGAGGACATTTGTCCATACATCTGTAGTAGAGCAGGGCTTCACCAAGGCTTCACCAAGGCTGCTGTGTTCTTCCCAGAATACTGCACAGCTTTCCCTCAGTCATCCTCCCAAAAAAGTGGCACTTATGCGTGTATAGTCTACGTTAACTACGTAAAAAAAGTTACTACGCATCCGCAGTTGAAATGTACCTAAAAATACGCACAGAACTCGCCGTGAAAATGGATCTCTGAATACGGCCCAATGACATCATTTGATCCTCCATCTGCTTCTTTACTAGGTGAAAGGATATCCAATTTTACCCGATGGAACAGGCGAGACTGTCATGGTGGTCTATTAGGGACATCTTTAAGAAAAAATGAAAGCAGGTGTCCCATGGAATGGATTAAAGGCACCCAATATGGCAGATGCCCCCTCGCTCTTGGCCTAGCCAACCCTTGGGAATTGTGCAGTCCATATTATACTGGGTAATTTATACACAAACAAAAGTCTTTTTTTTTTTTATAATGGATTACTTAGTCAAAGAACTTTTTTTTGGCTGGAACTGGTTTATTTTTAAATGGAAAACATGCTTTGATTGCACAGTATTTCCATTAAAAACTGGAATGTATACAAAAATCTGTTTTTATTTTACAAATCATGTGCTGCTATTGTCTGATTTTAAGATTTGTATTCTATTACTCTATGGAGGGTTTTAAAACTCCCTAGTAGAAATCCAAATATTGTCATTTTTTTTCCTATTATTTTATGACCACCAATACCAACATAAAATGCGCTGTAAACATTTATCAGCAATGCACATTTTTCGTAATGAATGTCAATATTTTGGATTGTGCATGAGGGTTGAGGAGACAGGTTTTACAAATGCAAAAGTCGTTTGAGGTAAACATGACTGCATTGAAAGCATAAAAGACTTGCATCTGAAATAAGGCTGTATGTACCAGCGCAGGGTTACTGGAGTGTGCTGTGTTTGAATGACTTGTGATGGTAGTCATCACTTGTGATGGCATTTACGCAATCTACGTAAAAAAAACATACATAGATTACGTTAAAAAATGACTACGCATGTGCAGTAGTAAAAATCGCTAAACACCGGACATATATGTTATACGTCCGGTACTCTGAATAGGGGCCTACAACTACGGCTACCAACTGCCGCTCAATGGTCCCTCCTCACACGGCACACTTGTTCAAGATCTTTCTAGAAAAAACCACCCTTGCGCTACAAAATGTATCCTCATCCACTGACTGTTGCCTAGCAACATCCTTCAAGCCATCCTGTGCTCAAACCTGAGCACTAGACCTATGCTAATTGCATAGTCTCACAACGGCGTGAGAGCAATACCATTACAGCCAATTAAAAAGAATGTGCACCCCACTCCAACAGCCCCCCCAGGGGTACCACATGTTTATGGTTGGTTCTTGGTGGAAACCAGTTGCATTTTTGTTATTATTGTTCCTGATGGTTATGATGTTGGCGCAGGTGGTGGCATGCAATTTTATAAGGTAGTCTATATACAAGTAGTGGTCTAAGTTGAGTCTCCTCTGCATGGGTGGTCTTAGAGGACCGAAGAGGAAAGAGAGTGACATTTGGTAACTTGGTTGGGGACAGGGGACAGGACCCTCAACTAAGAAGGACAGGTAATTTATGCACGCTGGATGGATAAGTCATCTAGTCCATTTACATGCACAGTTCTGCAGCTATGTATGGAAGTCCTTCAAGTATGGAACTGGTTTCTGTACATTCAGAACTTCCCGACCTCCATGCCTAATTCTGGACACATAACTGAATGTAATGTAAGTGTGGGAGATCCCTTTCCACTGACGTACAGAATTTAGGAGTGGGCAGATGAACGAAACCTCTCCATACATCAGAACTATCCTCCCAAGTCATATGCCTTAATATATGTATGCTGCAAATATGTACATTTAGTTATCTACTTTATTTAGGTAGTTTAACGAAAAGTTTAATATTAATTTTGATCAATTTAATTAATCTTAAATTTAACGATAAGTGTTCAAATATAGGACTGGGTCCAGACTTAATAAGGAGCTTGTAATTAAGAGAGGAAGGTTACACCTGGGCTAAACCATGTTGATTTCAGGGGGAGTCAGGGTAATTGTAGTCTTTGCATGCAGGGATATATAAATCAGAACACTTTTGAGGGGAGGATTGTTTACCCTTCATGGCATGAGGTCCAATTTAGTTTAAACAAGACATGTCATTATGTCATAGTTTGTTTCATCTATTATTTTAGTTTGAACCAATGTTCCATCCCACATAAGTGTAGCAACACCACTTCACAAGAGTATTTAATTATGTAGATAGTCAAATAGTCCACAGTATCACTGCATTATATAGCACATACAGCACCAGTTTTCACCATTGCAGTTTTACACCAACGAAGATAGAGGTATGAGTTAAGATTTGTTGACAGCGAAGGTCTCCGTGCAGTCAAATCCTGTTAGAAGCACCAATAGTGAAGAAAAAACTGAGTAACGTCATTTAAATGAAAAAAGGGGAATCTCTAAAGAACGAGCAACGATCAAAGGGTTAACATGAGATGAGCTGAATGACACGTTGGAGGAAGGCAGAATATTTTAAGGGAGGAGGAGAGTTACCCGCACACACACCTTGAGAAAGACTCCAAACCGGATTTGAAACGCATCGGTGGCTGCGGGTAATGAATTGGCTGTCTATCTAATCTATTTCTCCACTGTTCTCCCTATCTTCTCACCTATCTAGTAGCTTAGGAAAAGGGCCCTTATTCCTTTACTGCTGTGGTTTGAAGGTGTTACAGATCTTTGGGGAAAGGGAGGTGGAAACGGCTAGATAGGAAGGGGTTTTTCCCCCAAATCCCCGTCTGCAGGGGTGAAATAATTAAAGACTTGTTTTAAAGAAATTGTTTTATTAGAAATAAATGTTTTATGGAACCACGTTATATTTGGCAATTCATACAATCTTATATGAACACCTGAGTCCAATTGAGGGGAGACATCCTGAAAGAAACGAAGGGAAGGAATGAGGCAGACGATTTGTGTCTGGACCTAATCGGATTAAGCACCTGGGAAACGTTGATTGAAGCTCTGGATCCACTGTGAAGGGCCTGCAAAGGAGGAGAAAAGATATAGAATCACGGCTATACCTCAAGAGGAAATTTATGTAAGTGCATTGGTGTAGTTTTTACTTACCTGCATAATTACCGTCTGCACTATTCTACTTGTTTGCTGTATTTTGGTGTCCGGTGTTGGAGAGAGGAGAGGAGCGGGCAGCTGGAGTTTTCCTGTACCCATTGGAGTGTCTGCAAAAGGAAAAAGAGATCTTTAAATACGGCTACATTGCAAGAGGATACTAATGTAAGTGCAGTGGGTGAGTTTCTAATTACCTGTACATTTACCATCTGCACTATCCCTCTTGTTTTGCTGTCTTTTTGGGACCCACTGACGTCAGAGAAGCTTCTATATAACTACAAAGAAAAAGATTTGGTTTATACAGGCGACAAAATCAAGAGACACAAAGTGTGAGTATAATCCTACCTTGACTGTACTCCATTATTCGTGGCTTTCTGCACTAGATATTCTTATTTTTTCTCGTGGGAACACTGCGAATGTGACGGGAGGTTGCCGTTGGAGACCACGGGGAGACGCAGTCTGGTGAAACAAGTACATTTAGAGATACAAACCAAGATAAAAAGAAAGTAAGCATTGGGGGAAAACAGCAGCGTGACATAGGAGTTAGACAGTCTTCATATTGTATGTTGTTTCTTCCTTTTCATGGTTCCCCTACTGGAAAATCGGAGATGAATTCAAAGCCAGGAATCCTCCAATAGGACTCATACAAAAGGAACATATTAAGAAGATCGGGACGTTTGTGAGTGACTCTCTGATTTGTATATGCTATATTGTGACGGACACTTGAAGATTTAGGAAGAGAACTACTATTCTTTCTGTGGACATATTATTTTTTATTCAAGGGGCGCTGTACATTTACCGGGGTACTTTCTGGGTTTCTATTTTGATGATCTGTGCTTAGGTGCAGATTGTTTTGGGTGTTTTGTGTGATACCCCATACCCTGGCCTTATAGCTGACCTAGGGTCGCAGCCGTCAGGATACTTTTTCTTCTTTTTTCACTTGTATTAACATGCTCTCTTGTTTTTCAGACAGTGCGGCAGTAGTAATGGGGGTCAGGCGCTTAAGAGAAGTTTGGCCATGGCTGACGGAGGGCCGAGGATTAAAGATGCATGATTTTTCCTGAAGAACATCAGTGGGTGCCTATTGTTTCTTAAGTAAAAGTTCAATTCATTTAGGAAAACTCTGACCTCCCATTTACGACTGTGGTCAAGTTTTAGAAAAAAATTACAAAATCACCAATGTAATAAAAACAAATTCAATAAAAAAAATTGTGTTTTTTTTTATTTAAATGCAGTTTCGTTTCAGTGTCTTTATTGTGTGATATGTCTGATCAGCCGTTTGGCAGTTTATCATTTGTCTTTGAAAACATAGGAGATGGCATTAGCACTTCATATCCTAATAAACCGAAAGGGGATATATATATAACTTCAAAAACCACCCAACTTTAACAGATGTTGAGGCAGGACAAAATAAGCCATGCCCCCGAGGTGCCCAAGCTTCATCCCGATCTGCTCAGATCTTCTGCCGAAATTAACCATATTAAGTCAAAACAATACACCCTATTCATTAAGCCTCATCCATTTTATGTGGTGGGGCTACACCTAGAATTCATAGAGCCCTTCATTTGAGCTCATTATTAAGGAATTAAAATGCCTTTAAATCAGAATAGCCTGTTTGAGAACAAACTGTTATGCAATAACGCAGTTTAATGTTTTGCTCTGCAAAAGTTATTAAAACCCATCCTTATAATAATGGTCCGGATCCAGGTTTTGTAGATAGGGCATACTACAGTCTTCCAGCACGGATCTGTATTCTTAAGATCCAGATTTCTCTGCTGGAAGCCAGTTCAGTGAGGGGAAGGGGTCTGGGTGGGAGAGCCAGGGACACATCTGTGGAGCACTGCCCCTATCCCCATCACCCATGATGTCACATAGAAGGCGGGACACGGCAGACCAGCATTAACTGCGGGCTGATGTGCAGGCAGGGCCGGACTGAGGGCCTGGGGCTGAAAACACTCCCACAATGCATATAATTTGCTTGCATAAGGATGTCACGCCCTTTCGTATGGAGTTACGAACAAGTTACTTATGATTAGAGTTGCGAAGCGCATGTGCAGTGCGTTCCCACAACCTGGTTTACGCATGCAGTATGAGTAACTTAGCTGTCGTTATTAAGTCTGGATCTGAAAAAAAAAATTACTACACAGAGAATACATACAAATACATAAACACAATGGGCCTGATCCAGAACAACGCTTCGGAGCGAATTTACGCATGGCGGCGACGTAAAATCGCCTTTTGGTAAGTACTGCGCATGCGCACCATAGAAAATACGCTCAGTAGCGTAGCGTAATTGTGAACGTATGGGCCATTCACGTATGTGTCGCATAAATCCGTACGTGTGGGCGTGCCAAATTTACGTTAGTACAAAATACGCCTGAATTAAGTAGGCGGAGGTTTGTATTTAGAGTGTACAGTATGGGCGTGCTTAGCTGCCATACGTACGTGTGCGGATCACTGCGGTTAAGTTGGCAAAAGTTAAGGTAGGGTTTGGAAAGTGTATCTTGACAAAATACGTACGTTCAAGGGGTGTGCCGAGGGGAGTGTAGACACAGACACACACACAGAGACACAGACACAAAGAGACCAGGACACACACACATACACATACACACACACACACACACACACACACACACACATTGAAATCACATCTTTCTGATCTTCATTTGCAAATGTTGACAACCTTAATGCAGACCCTGTGACATGGACTGCTCTCTTTTCATTTACCGTCTCAGTCCACTTGTAAGGAGACGTGACATACATAATATAGGATCCTGAGGATTAACCAAGTGCATATTTTCCTTCTTTCCAGTCATCTGGATCTCAGATGAGGGGCAACAACAATCTTTGCATTATCTCTTTTTTTCATATCCACTACTTCTAATGTAGTTACACAAACTGCTCTTGATTATAATCTCCGCTAATTCTTTGATCCACAAACAAGCATGTCCATACAAATGCTTGCAAACAAACTCATAGCATCTCCCTTCTGCTGCTCACCAACATATGGAATCAGTCTATAGATCTCTTAACCAAAAATGGAGCCATGAGGTATTTTCCCTTAATTCATTCCCTCATCTATGAAAATGGATACAGATACCGTTAACAGAATCCTATATTGCTTTGACTTTGAGTTCTCAAAATTTTCACTACAATAATGAAAATATATTTTCCGCCACATCCCATACGCATGTTATTAATCATTTTAAATTTTTAATAAAACAAAAAGAATGGCAGGTCTTTAAAGTATTGTGTTTCTCGTAAAACAACTGACAATGGTTTAAAAATGAAGACCACCTAAGGGTAAATTGTGAAACGTACCCCTATTTTCCAATACACAATAACATTAAATGCCAGCTATAAAGGCTCTAAAATGACAGATGTGTAATATAATATTCGTAATATTGAAATTCATATAAGCTGGTATACTGTAAACCACCCACTAGGGCATGGGCTAGCAACTAGAACCCTGGTCTTAATTTGAACCCCTGATGGTGGGGATAGTCTTGTTTGCTGGTACCTAGCAGGTTGCAGCCCCTGCAGGCGGTTACCATGAACTGGCAGGGAGATATTAGCTGCAGAAGACGCAGAATCCGGCAGGAACACCAAACCAGTGTGAGATGGAACACACAGGGGTGCGCTGGTAGGTGGAAGATGGAAACATTACGTTAATTGAATGTTCAAAGGTGTGAGTGTTACATATCGCCAGAGCGACATGTAACTTTGTCACCTTGGCGCTGGCCATCTTCCTATCCTCTGACGCATGCTCTCCTCACATGCATACTGTCACAGCCACGTGACGGTATGCAAATTAGCCATGTGGAGAGCACCGTCTGCCCAGAGGGCGGGCGCACACTCTCCTGTAACTGTCAGTCAGGTCCTGGCCATTAGGATCCACGTTGCAGGAGGCTGCTGGTCAATCAGGGCACAGCAACCTCTTTATAAGCTCAGTTGCTCAGTTGCCTCTCTGTCGGTTATAGATCCTGTTTTCAGTCTGTTCCTGCTCTTCGTCTCTTTTTGCATCCTAGCGTTTCTTCTGATCTCTGAGTGTTCCTGCCATCCCTGTTCCTAGTTCACCCTTTCTTGTGCTCCCATTAATTTCTGCCTTGTTCCTTCTAGTTGATTGCTCTGCTGTGCGTGGTTGTTTCTGTGAGTTAGTCCCTTGTCAGTCCACTGTCCGTTTGGGTGTCCGTCTCTCTGTCTCCTTGTCACTGATTTTCCGTGTTTCTTGTCTTACCTGCACTCATAGGTTCAGTTCATCTGAAACCGCAACCTGCCAGATATCTGCAGCCCAGACTGTCCCCACCATTAGGGGCTCCAGTGAACACCAGACTGTGGTTAGACTCTGCGCCCTGGTGGTCTGTTTCCTAATACGTAACAGTGAGATGGGAAGCACACAATAAATCATGTGGAAGCCCTGCCGGATCTTAAAATGCCACTGATTGGCTAGCAGCCTCCCTCACTGCAGAGGATAGGCTGATATTCTGGCAACAGTCAGGACACAAGAAGAGACAAGGGAGTATAGAGGGCAGCGCTCTCCCCATGGCTAATTTGCTGAACGCTGACTGTGGTGGGTTACAAGCAATCACTTCACATTGCTATTTTGTCTCTTCAACAAAAATTATTTGTCTCTTCAACAAAGGTGGTTACTGTAGTAACTGACCGTTGAAAACTAAGGAGCGGAGTATTTTGTACCTAATGGAATGGGTCATGTTGGATGTTATGTTACCCCTCAACTTCATAACTTTATCAGCTCATAATAGAGGTCAATCCTTGCATTCTTAAGCAAAAAATGATTCTTACTAGGAGAAATTTATATCTCATATAGTTCAGTGGTTTCTAATTCCATGGGACCACATCCTGAGTTCTGTAATTTCGACTGTTTTAATGTTCTGGGCATGCGCACGACAGATGTTAAGCGTCGTAACTCTGATCGTACGTATCTTCTTCGCAAACATGGGTGGGTCATCCTTACGACGGCTGGAAATACACTCTGTAGGCAGAGGCAGGCATTTAAATTGTACAGTATGGACTGGGTTAGGCAGTTACGACCGTCAGGACGCTACGTATGAGTGTGGTTATACTTGTAAAAGTTAAGGTAGGGTTTGGTAGTCGTAAAACAGCTAATTACGAGCGACCGAAGGGAGTACCTGGGGGACTGCACAGTACACTACGTGATTGTACTTAAAGCACACTTAGCTCTCGATCTGACCCATGATGCTTTGCTGTAAAATACTGTGGTTCATGTACACTGTGTCATTATAGACTTCACTGCTCCCTATTTAAGATTAACTGCCATATGTTATATGTCGTGACCTGAAATCAACACAAATTTCCAATGACTCATAATGGCAAAAAATATCCAACCAACCCATATTTTCCATATCCATTTACTTATTGTACACAGAGACTGATCATCTTGGAGAGAGTGCTGTGTAGAACATGGGGTAGAGTGCTGTGGGGGACAAAGAAAAGAATAATGTGGAGAATATGAGGCAGTGGCGTCATTAGGATTGGCGTCACCCGGTGCGGTAATTCATGGTGTCACCCCCCCACCATAGACCTCTTCCTATACCAGACCATAGAGAATCTTCTTAGTTCAAATAGAGTGTATTAAAGATGATTCAAGTGAACACTCAATAATCATATATATAGTGAGTGAGGTACATTTTTGTTTCCTCTTACTAGTGTCACAAGCAACGCTCAAAGGATAGTGCAGTAAACGTACGTAATAGATTGTCCAACTTAAAGCCAAAAGAGTGATCTAGCTCTCAGTTCAAATATACAACCAGAGTGTGCTAGAGCAATATAGGTGAAATCAGTTAAGTAATACACCAACATCCATTCAAATAGTCAATGGGAAAAGACTCTGTTTCCTTTTATTGGACCTGATTCACACTTAAGAATCTTCTTAAAATAAAAACTTAAAGTCACTCCTGGGCTAAACCATGATGATTGCAGGGGAGTCATATTTCATCTGTTGCAAACAGTATTAGTGTTGAGAGATGATATTTCCCAGTCCAAGTCTAAATAACAGTGTGATAGTAAAGCTGATCGGTATCTGTTTTCAGTAAGCAATTCAAAGATATTTCCCGGCATGAAAAGAATACAATTAACTTGACTCTCTCTGCAATCAACATGGTTTAGCCCAGGAGTAACTTTAAGTTCTTATTTTAAGAAGCTTTTTAAGTGTGAATCATCTGCTCTCCATTTAGATAGGTTGATGTCATTGATCCTTTTATTCTCTGTTCTGGTGTTGTGCATAATAGTATCCAGGATCAAGACAGTTAACAGTTGTCTTAGTGTCCTGTCACAGTACGTGGTATAGCTGTCACTACTGGCTGGTTTTCTTGTGATTTGTAACTGTGGGAGTGTGGACACCTTGATTTACAGTTTCATTGTAGAGTTCTCTTTTGGATGCAAATAACACTTTCAAAGCTTATATGCAGCTATTAGTCTGGCCATGGGATCAGGCAATGTCACCCCTCTGATAATCAGTCACCTGGTGTGGTCCACACTCTCTGCACTCCCCTTGTGACGCCACTAACATGAGCAAGAGAGTGTTGTGGTGAACATGGGGAAAAGTGCTGTGGATACCATGCGGGAGAGTTCTGTGGAGAACAAAGGTGGTAGAGTTATGCGGCAAACAAAAAGGGAGTACTGCGGAGAACAAGAAACGAACGTCATGGAGAACAAGGGGAGAGAGTGCTGTGGAGACCAAAGGAATGAATGCCATTGATAACATAAGAGAGAGTGCTGTGGATAACATGAGAATTTGTTAAAAAAAAATAAGGTGGAAGAGTTTTGTGGCAAACAAAGGGGGAATACTTTGGAGAATAGGGAACGAATGTCATGGAGATCAAGGGGGTAGAGTGCTGTGGATAACATCTAAAGCGTGTTGATGGGAACAAGGAGAGAGTGCTGTGGAAAATAATGAGAGAGTGCTGTGAAGAACATAGAAGAGATGTGAGAGAGTGTTGTGCAGAACAGGACAGAACATGAGGGAGAGTTCTGTGGTTATTGGGGAGAGTGGTGTGCGAATATAGGGGACAGTTCTGTAGACAACAAGGAGGAGAAGACTGTGGAGAACATGGGTGAGTGTTCTATGGAAAACAAGGAAAGAGGACAAGTGGTAGAGTTCTGTGGATAACATGGAGGAGGAAAGGTCTTAGAGAACATAGGAGAGAGTTCTGTGCAGAAAATGGGAGAGTGCTGATGACAACATGGGTGAGAGTGCAGTGAAGTGAAGAGAGTTAGGGACAGGTTCAGTTGCGTTAGCACAAACCTACAAAACAGATATTCAAATCTGTGATGTTCAGCTAGAGTAATACATAGGAATAGGTGTGCTTTGCGTCTCTGCATGGCAGGCGAGCCTGCTCACCATATGCATGAGGTACGCATTGTGGGCAGGCTACGGAATGATAATTATACAGTCCATGGGTCTGATCCAGAGCTACGATGTTACACTGAGCGCTGTAGTGCTCAGCGTAACATCGCTGCTCTGGCCCGACACTCCCCCTTGTAGGAGCGTATTAACTCTCCCTTACGCCGGCTGAAGGCTACCCTAACTTCAGCCGGCGTAAAGGAGAGTTGATACGCTGGGACGGCGGCGTTAGTACGTTAACACCGCCCTCCCAGCCTCATTACCCTCCCTCCCCCCGCCCCCCTACACAATGTCATGGAGATCAAGGGGGTAGAGTGCTGTGGAGAGCATCTAAAGCGTGTTGATGGGAACAAGGAGAGAGTACTGTGGAAAATAATGAGAGAGTGCTGTGAAGAACATAGAAGAGATGTGAGAGAGTGTTGTGCAGAACAGGACAGAACATGAGGGAGAGTTCTGTGGTTATTGGGGAGAGTGGTGTGCGAATATAGGGGACAGTTCTGTAGACAACAAGGAGGAGAAGACTGTGGAGAACATGGGTGAGTGTTCTATGGAAAACAAGGAAAGAGGACAAGTGGTAGAGTTCTGTGGATAACATGGAGGAGGAAAGGTCTTAGAGAACATGGGAGAGAGTTCTGTGCAGAAAATGAGAGAGTGCTGATGACAACATGGGTGAGAGTGCAGTGAAGTGAAGAGAGGGAGGGACAGGTTCAGTTGCGTTAGCACAAACCTACAAAACAGATATTAAAATCTGTGATGTTCAGCTAGAGTAATACATAGGAATAGGTGCGCTTTGTGTCTCTGCATGGCAGGCGAGCCTGCTCACCATATGCATGAGGTAGGCATTGTGGGCAGGCTACGGAATGATAATTATACAGTCCATAACACGATGGCTGTCTTTTAGAAGTAGAGACAGCACATAGTTATTTTTCGTCTGTCTCTATTTTAAATAGGCAAACCATTTAAATTTTTGTTTTCAGGGTTAGGGTTAGGGTAATAGAAGGGGAGGGTTAGGGTAAAGATTAGGGAAATGGTAAGGGTTCATTTTAATACTTACCGATCGGAGCTCCGTGTTTGGTGCTCCGGGGATCGATTGCTTTGCCCCTTTGAGGCATAAGCAATCGATTTCCCAGCCAGTTTGGAATGGGGACCCACACCCCCTCATACAGTAAGTCTGTTCCTAGGCCCTTACTTTTGATCCAGCATTCCGTAAATGGACCTTCCTCATGCAGAGTCTTAAGGTAGGGTCCTGCATGTGGAAGTCTCAAACGTGTGAGGGGAATTCTGGATCTCAAAATCATATTTGTATCTGGTCTATGGCCACTGTTTTGGGACTTGCCTTAATGGCCTGATGTGTGTTGAAGTGTATTGAAGTCATATGTGAGATCTGTTAGTGAGCTCAGACAATAACAAAAAAGTTTTATTCAATAACATGCTTAATGAGTGAAAACTCCCTGATCCATCGCCTTTTGCCTTATATTTATATTAGAATGCTACAGAATGCCACTATTGTTATAAAATATAGTAAATTCTGTGAAAACACCTCCTGTTTGTTAGGTATTCAATGATATGTGAACTAGATCAGAGAAATGTAACACACTGGTCCACTGCCATATAAAGCAGAAAGAGTTTTTTTAAGCCTGCTCATTTGTGAGTTCATGAATTGGAAAGAAAAACAGATTTGGAACAACCAGCAGGAAAGTATATGAAACTGCAGGCATTTTCCATAAATCAGAGGGCGATATACCTGTACACGCTTCATGGGTGGCCTTCTAAAACACATATCTGCTCTATCCATCTACGGCAAAATGTAACACCATCCCAACTGAAAATCCAGCAAAATATATCATGCGACACACAATACACTTTACATATCACAATATGATCTCACACTGTATGTGGTATATTCTGTATTTTTATATACTTCTGGAATGGCAACTTGTGGCTCATATTACTTCAATATTCTGCCCAAATAATAGGTTATTTGTGCTCTGTAAGACATAGATATGTGGACAGAGAGACCGGTGTCATGTGACCTCCACAAATGCACTGCTGAGGACCTTCTCCTGCTCCTTTTTGATGAACTGATGGACTGGAGTCTATACGGGACTGTCCCACTGCATTCAGGACAATTGGGAAATATGAGGTAACTGGGATAAGCATGGGGTATATTATGGGTTCTGGGTATATTATATATATATATTCTTCACAAGGTAGTTTGTGCTCAATCGTCACCAAGTGTAATTAGTACTACATTCAATCCACTATTTGTGGAAAACCTGTAGCAGTCAACGCTTGGAGTGCACTTAAGATCTTTCTGAGGGTCCTTTGCAATAGCACTAGATTGTCCTTTAAAACAAGCAGCTCCTCTTTAGCAAACTGTCCTTCTCCAGTTCAATCGCAGCTAGAGATTCTAAGCAAAAAGCAGAGGGCGCTTCATAGTGCAATAGCTTTTTATGCACTTAGAAATCAATAAAAACAGTGGCTACCTTGCGTACTATAAATATTGGAAACAACATTCATTTTTAGCATAGACAGGTTACCACACTATCTGGGGTCAGTAGAAGCTGAGTATCAGCATTCCAACCACAGCTCCACGTTGCAGCAGACTCCTCCGTCTGGTGGCTAGTTTACACTGTCCTGGCAGAGCTGGCAAACCCCGGAACCACAGCTCCACGTTGCAGCAGACTCCTCCGTCTGGTGGCTAGTTTACACTGTCCTGGCGGAGCTGGCAAACCCCGGGACAGTGTAAACTAG
>WWET01000874.1:53128-70687 GCA_011038615.1 Limnodynastes dumerilii | reverse complement strand
GATCACGGGGAGGCTAGCCCTACTGATAATTAACAGCCTTACGGCTGTGCTTCTCCCCGTTTCGGGGCCATACCTTACCCTACTCTATCTGACAAAGTGGCATGGAAAGAGCTGATGCGATTAAACAGGTCCCGGTGCACACGGGATACCTGTAACCCGACACGTGTTTTGTCTCCTTCTTCGGGGGTAAGAGCGTCTGCGGCTGTGAAGTCCTCATGAATATTTAAAGGAGAAGCATCCAATCAGATTCAAAAACAACAGGTGCTTCGTATGGCAGTCATGGAACAAAAAAATATCAAAATTGCAGCATATTAGTATCAACATTATAAACTTTACCAACTTTTATTGGACCCATAGAAGCTGCAGACTTTAATAAAAACAAGAGTGGACATAAACACACCTGATATTTCTTTTATTTATACTTAGCTTGTATTTATAATTAAATTAAATTTTTTCAAAATAAAGACACTTATCAATATATCACATGTTGGGGTAGATCCTGAACAACGTTTGCTTTACGTTTGTTCGCGTAGCGAATTTTCGCGTACGTAAATTCGCTACGCTACCCTTAACACACCCCCTGCACGGCCGTATTTTGTGAAAATACGCTACCCAAACCCTACCTTAACTTTTCCATACGTAACAGAATACGTCCGCTAACGGGCGTACAGACTACGCGAACGTACGCAGCTTAGCACGCCCATACTGTACACTTTAAATACCCCCCCGCCTACTTCACGTAATTCGCACGTATTCGTCGCTAACGTAATTTTGGCACGCCCACACGTAATTACTTACGTTCGCAATACGTGAATTATCCTTACGTTTGAAAATACGCTACGCGAATGTGCGTATTTTCTGCGGTGCGCATGCGCACTTCGATCAAAACTGCGAATTTACGTGTCTGCCACACGTAAATTCGCAGAAATGCGTAGTACATGATCTGCCCCTATGTATGTATATGTATGTAATCTATGTATCTTTTCGGAACGTAGATTGCGTATATGCGGTCTTAAAGACTATACGTAGTTACGATACGTAGTTCTGGATCCGGCTCTTGGTATCTAAAGACTGGCCAGCTATGCTGGGAAGATTCCTGTCTTATAAAGGACTTGAAGCACGTTTGACAATTAGTATTCATGATGATGCACTAAATTATAATGCTTATAATTGTCCTAATGAAAATTCCATGAGTAGTGAGGTGTCTGAAGGTCACAGAATATCATATTTAACCAGGTCAGAATATACTGGTCTACCTCTAGCGAAGCCAGAAAAACAAATACGTTTAGTTTTGGTGAAAGGCTTATTATTATTATTATCGTTTATTTATAAGGTGCCACAAGGTGTCACATATCCAAGATAGAAGATTATGATTAGTCGCTGGGTAATGGCTAGAGTGCCAGGCCTTGTTTTGTTTTTGTGTTGTGATTTTTACAGTTAGGACCACCAAACAGAGAAACCTTTTAAATGGCTGGAGGCTTATCGTGTATCTGCAGATATTTGTAACTAATTCTCTGACTTTTCTTTTAAAGATAGAAGATTAAGTATAGTATATGGGTAATAGCTAGAGTGCCAGGCCTTGTTTTGTTTTTGTACAGTAGATATATATATATACATAATTTGAGAGAAAATAGTTTGATTATATATATATATATACACAGTATATGGGTAATAGCTAGAGTGCCAGGCCTTGTTTTGTTTTTGTACAGTAGATATATATATATACATAATTTGAGAGAAACAAAAATAGTTTGAATCTGCCTCAGGGCCAATGTGTGGGGTAAAATGCACTTTCTTTTCTTTGTGTGAGGACTTTTGCTTTTAGCATAGATACTGAACATCTTTTTAAGCTGTGATTTACAGTTCATCTAGGAAATGTCTCCATGATTTTAGAAAGGGGCATATTTTCACCTGTCAAGCTGGGTAACCACTGGAGTTTCTGCTACCTTAAGGCCGCCCGAGGTCTATACGGCCGCCATCGTAGCGCGGAGTGCACACCCCACTGTCGGGCTTATATCTGGACGTTTACATGTCCAGATTCCTACCCCAACGTTTACGGTGGAGATACGGGGAAAGCCCACTTTTCATATAGTTACGGCCGCCACCCCTTAAGACGTCATACGACCTTCAAAACAGGGGAATTACGGCTGAGCTCACCGTAATCCCCCGGACGGCCGTTCCTCTGGATCAGGCCCAATGGCACAGTAACCGTCAGTTAGCTCCAACCAGTGTGTGTATAGTTCAATGATGCAGCAGAATCATGCTGAATGTATATAAGACAGGGTTAGGTATCATTCAATTAACGTTGGTAACAATAAGGCACAGTGTGTGTTATGTATGTATATTTATTTTCTAATATTTCTTTATATTATCAACAATCCAACATCAAAGATCCGCATTTTTGCTGAGTGTGGACCCTCCAACATGAGCCCTTCCATTAGGTACACAATACTCCGCTACTGATCTTCCAACTGTCACCCACCTGGTATTAATGTAATAACTGATGTTCGAAAAACATTTCTCTCTTCAATACAGGTGGTTACCATAGAAACTGATTGTTAGAAACTCAGAAGCAGAGAATGTTGTACCTAGTGGAATGGGTCATGTTGAAGGGTCTACAAGTACAGCATTTTTTTTACATTCTTTTAAACCCCATACCAACAGGAACAATGATGAGTCATTTGGCCACACATAAAAGGTCCTGGTCAATTTTAAACCTGGGGATTGTGGATGAGGAGTAAGCATGACAGTATATGAGCAGGAATCTTTGCTAACCACAGGCTTGATAAGGATCAGGACAAAGGTAAATCGGTTTAATATTGGTCACTATGGTAACCTGTCTATATATTAGCTGCAATGTTGCAAAGTGGGTGGCCGCACTGAATGCCCCAGGCTTAGAAACTCAGAGTGATTAAAAATGCATTAAATAACACATGCTGATGGTATAAAAAAATATTAATGAACACAAACAGGTTAATCTAAAGCTAAATGTGGTGGACCACACACAACCCAAGAACAGCCTGATGGCCATCATGGGAAAACATATGCAGTAATCTGGTTTTGCCATTAAAATGTGAAAAACTATATAAAATTTATTTGATGGAAGCGACAGCTAATGTACAAAGTGCTCAGTTCAGCCTTGTGCACAAAGGGGGGATTCACACTTAAGAAGCTCTGGCATAATTTTAAGAATGTAACTACTACGCATGCGCAGTAGTACATTTGCGCAATCAACGTACCATTTAGAACGGACCAGTTTAGTTATACAGCGTTAAGTTATACAGTTTAGTTCTACAGCTTTAAGATTGCCGCCCCGGAAATATCCCGGGTCTGTGAACCCGGGATATTGCCATGTCAGCAGAGGATCGCAGGGTCACAGAGCCTGTTTCACACTGCAGGGCAGACCCGGGAAATTCCGGGCAGTAGCAGTAGTACACTATGTAATTTGTTTACTGTTGCTCTGGCAACATTTGTATCAATCAAAACCCGGGTAGCACCTTTCACACGGTACCCTTACCCGGGTCTGAGCCGGGAATAACCCTTCTTTTCACCAGGGTTGACTCTGTGTGCCTTTCACACTGCAAGCCTACCCGGGTTCGCCCCAGGAATAACCCTTCTTTTCACCCGTGTTGAATTCCCGGGTCATTAGACCAGGGTCGAGGCACCCGGACTCTTTCACACTGAGCCCTTACCCGGGTTTTTGCTGCTTGCCCCGGGATAAACCCGGGATTTTAGGGCGATGTGAAAGGGGTATTAGAAAGAGGCAGTGTAATGCCGCCTCGGGATTTATAGTAGCCGGGGAGAGTGGGCGGTGGGAGGCATTGTCCTTCTTAAGAATGAAACTATGCATGGTTACAGTCACACCACGCATTTGACAAAGCCCAAGGGAGGGCGAAACGCACATTAGGCACAATGGGGTAGATCCAGAACAACGTGTGTGCGTACGTATTTTAGCGGTGCGTATTTTTGTACACGTAAGGTCAATACACTCCCCATGGCACACCCCTTGCACGGACGTATTTTCTCAAATTACGCGACCCAAACCCTACCTTAACTTTTCCTAACGTAACAGAATACGTCCGCTAACGGGCGTACAGACTACGCGAACGTACGCAGCTTAGCACGCCCATACTGTACACTTTAAATACCGCCCCCCGCCTACTTCACGTAAAACGCACGTATTGGTCACTAACGTAAATTTGCCCACACGTAAGTATTTACGTTAGCAATACGTGAATTCTCCATACGTTTGAAAATACGCTACGTGAATGTGCGTATTTTCTGCGGTGCGCATGCGCAGTGTGTACAAATCTGCGAATTTACGTGCCACACGTAAATTCGCGGAAATGCGTAGTTCAGGATCTGCCCCAATGTGATAAAAGCGAACATCGGAGATTTAGCAACCGAGTGCAACGGTCTATCTCCCTTTGGAGCCTCCGATACCCTGTTTGACAAATAACTTACAGCCTCTTCATGCCTTGATCCTTCTGCCCAGCAATATTGCTATCCAGTCCAGGGAGGGTGAGATACTGCACGGAAGTGCGAAGTGTCGGTCGTGAGACCACTAGTTCGTATAATAGCGCCAGCCTCCATGTGATACTTTAGTGTTAGGCTGGGCAGCTGCTATATTTCTTGTATTTTTTTGTGACAAGTAATTCTCTGTCTCTAACAAACTTTTTTCTTGTGATAATTATATGCTCACTATGCATTATACTAATTATATGTAATGATAAATGAAGCAGGTTTTTATATTTACCGGAAGCCACATGTTTGAATTTGTAAAGATATTGATGCAGATTTTAATTGTTCCTATTATAATTGTTTTTACTGCACGATCGCTGTTTCTGTCTTTGTGATGGGTTTTGCACTGTTCAAGGTTTAAATAAGGTACCATTTATGGGTACCTAGGACCTGAAACTAAGAAATCTTTTGATTTTAGGTGCGTATTTTTAAGAACGAATTGACTGCGCATGCGTGGTAACTTTTCTACGCTATTAATGTTGGATTTAAGTGCGTATATTCCAGGCTTATACACTATGGACCTAAAGGGGCTGATCCAGACCTACGATGTAGCGCTGAGCGTACATCGTGGGACTCCCCCTGACACCCCCCCTGCCCTATAGGTTACCCTAACTTCAGCCGGCATAAGGGAGTGTAAATACGCTGGTGCTACGGACGCCCAATCCACGATCGGGCGTTGCCATAGTTACGCCGGGCAACATCTTCCCAGCGCATGCGTAGATCGGCTTTTCAGCTGATCTTACGCCTACGCCCGCCGTATTAACTACGGTGGGCGTAGCTCTGGATCAGCCCTAAAGTCTCTAAGTTCGTAGTAACATCTGCAGAAATGGGTGTTCTATGAATAAGAAAATAGGCCGATACGCAGATATGGGTGGAGGGAGGCATTTAAATGACGCAACGAAGGCGCTGTTATGTACTTACGTTCCTTAATAAATGCCCTACACATTGAAATACGAAACTACAGTTAAGGGAGCCCTATGGCACTAGTAAGTCACATAAGAACCTAAAACCCGGGGGTGTGCCGAGGGAGTTTCAATGCTATTAGGTGCCTATATTTAGGCACCTAACGTGTTCTTAAGTGTGAATCAGGTCCATAGTCTCCTTTATTAGTTAAGGTAGCGGTAACGGGGGGCGGGTTGTGGGCTGCACGAGTGAGTTAGGTGGCGAATATTACGCATTGGATCTCAATGGGATCAATACGTCGAGCGTCGCATGCATTACGCATGCCTTAATGCCGCAACAAGGGCGGGATTAGGTATGTAGAATAGCTGCATGGGGCGGCGGTGAAGAGTTCCATGCGGATCTGTGTGCGAAAGGACCAGGGCCGGACTGGGGACTAAATATCAGCCCTGGCACTGGAAGCAGACAGGCTCACCTGATGTGAGGTTCTGACTACATGCACGGCTGCGCTGGTTACTAAGTGGTACAAACACGTCTTTTTCTGACTGACTGAAACAGACCTCCAGCAAAGGACGCAGCTGCATCACTTAGCAGCTGATGCCACTGTGCAAGTTATAGGTCTTCTACTGCAGAGACATTGCGATTCTCAGCTCCCTGCAGCATAAAGGCGTCTTTGCACTGCAAGTAGCAGAGACTCCCAGTTCCTCTACAGGTGAAAAGAGCAAGGTGTTAGTAACTTTCCATCAGCAGCCAGTCACTAGGGTAATTTAAGGGTTAAATTATATATATTTTTTAATAAAGTTGTTATTTCTTAAAATACAAAATGTTAAATATTTTGGTGGTCAGTCTCTATTCATATATAAATTCTTAAAATACAAAATGTTAAATGTTTTGGTGGGCAATCTCTCTGTTAATGAATGGTCCTGATTCACACCAAATTTTTAAGAAATTAACAACTGCGCATGTGAAGTCATATAGAGTATGCAGTTTACGTAGCAGTTATCTTGTATATTCACTACATGCGGTCTTTAAAGACTGCACATAGCTTATTCAGTAAGAGGAGGCATGCCAGAGCAGCCTGCGTAGAATGTTAGAAGTGGGAGGGGGAAAGCATTTAGATGAGGCCAATCTCCTTTATTAGGAATATTGATGTCCTTAGGATTTTTTCAATATGTGCGTAATGTGATCAAGTTTCAGAAAATAGTTATCGACCTTCTCACGTCTGGGAACAAGATGCTATCTATCTATCTATCTATCTATCTATCTATCTATCTATCTATCTATCTATCTATCTATCTATCTATCTATCTATCTGTCTGTCTGTCTGTCTGTCTGTCTGTCTGTCTGTCTGTCTGTCTGTCTGTCTGTCTGTCTGACTGTCTGTCTGTCTGTCTATCTATCTATCTCATATCTATCTATCTATCTATCTATCTATCTATCTATCTATCTATCTATCTATCTATCTATCTATCTATCTTATTCTAGCTCAACTCTAGACATAAAGCTAAGCAATATTAGAGGTCTATATGCAAAAGTATAGTATTTTCCCAGCATGTAAAATAATTGATTTTCTTTGCACTGCTCCTATTGTAATAGGTTTTGCTCAGTTCTACTTTTGCACTTGTTTTGTCCTTACTCAAACTCTGGGTTTGCCACTATACCTATAGTAGAGGTGTAAGCAACCTGCATCTCTTAATGTGTTGGGGTGACGGGTGAGAGGTGGGTATTATACTAAATGTGGATTTTAATGTTAGTTTTGGGCTAGGGTTAAGATGCTGCTAATGGAAGGATAGTGTTAGGCTACAGAGGATAGATTGTTTAAGTTTAGGCTGCTGTAAGTGGAGGATTAAGGTTAGGCTGAGGTAAAGGGAAAGTTAGGGTGAGGGGATGGCTAGGGTTAATGGGGCAGATCCAGAACAACACTTGTGAGCGAATTCACGTGTGGCGGATACGTAAAATTGCGTTTTGGTAAGTACTGCGCATGCGCACGACAGATAATACGCTACGTAACGTAAATGTGAGCGTGTGGGGCATTTACGTATTTGTTGCGTAAATTCGTACGTGTGGGCGTGCCAATTTTACGTGTGCCAAAAGTACATCTAAAATACAATGTAGGCGGGGTTTCATTTAAAGTTTACAGTATGGGCGTGCTTAGCTGCGTAAATACGTGTTACCCATCCGTACGTGTGCAAACGACAGCGGTTACGTGGGCGAAAGTTAAGGTAGGGTTTGGAAAGCGGAAATCGGTCAAAATACGTACATTCAAGGGGTGTGCCAAGGGGAGTGTATAGTGTAGGTGTATATGAAGGTACGCACGCGTAAATACACTACGCTAGTAAACGGATTGCAAGCAGCGTTCTGGATCTACAATGTAAGTAATAGTTGTTTTGTTAAACATTTTAATATTGCCAATATTAACATTGATATAATAATACCGTCGACCTTAGCGTTGTCAGGGAAACAGCCCTGTCAGGGTAATTTTTAGGTACACGGTTGTTATTGACACCTATTTTTACAGCACCACAAATTATCTGCAGTGCTTTACAAAGAACATTAGACATTCACATCAGTCACTGCCTCTATTGGAGCTACATACTAAGGTTTCTAACACACAGGGTTAATTTAGTCAGCAGTCAATTAACTTACCAACATGTTTTTGGCATGTGGGAGGAAACCGGTGCACCCAGAGGAAACCCACACAGACACGGGGAGAACATATAAACTCCACACAGATAAAGCCTAGTCTGAAAATTGAACTCAGGACCTTAATGCTCTGAAGCACAACTGCTACTCACTGAGCTACCTTATTGCCTTAATATTGTTCATTATATAAACACTGCTTTATAACTTATATACCATCTCCCAAGTTGCCTATGCCTTTGAATACTTCACAACTATCCCCAAAATAAAGGTGGACTGAGAGCAGCATCGAAATCTGGGAGGATAAAAAAGCTATTGGAATGATCAATGACATTTCACAGCCTTCCCTGTCCTTTCTGGTGACTGAAAGGATGGAAAATCATTCACTGGAAGATGGCCAATGTATGATAAGCCTCATATATTCATGCTACGCCTTTTTTTGGAGATTTTTCTAACTTGGGGATTTATCAATTAAAATGTAGGTGTGCTGGAAATGACATCATTTGTTTCATGACTGAACTAATAAAATAAGAAAAGAAGGAGTGGCGTGTGGCGTTACCTCTAGGCTCTGAGTTGGACACAAATGAGTAAAAGGATATTCGGCACTGCCCATCACATGTTTTACAACTTGATAAATGAACGTGACGCCATCACTGATTGTTAATAGGTGTTTCCTCAATTCCAAAAGGAAATAATGAATAACTATTTCCTACTGCTTGGAACTGATAAAGCTCAAAGTCCGGGAATTAAGTACCATTATTACTGAAAGATCACCTGGTTGCCAAATAGAGCTTTAATATAGTTAATGAACTTTAAACTAAGGTATTTTTTGTTTTCCTACCGTTGAATGAATGAAACTTGATGCAATGCAGTAACTCAGTAACTACAATTAGAATTTACAATTAGGGATCGACGGTAAAACGTTTTACAGAATAATTGCCTTATTCACTGGTCAAGTTATTTTAAAATACTCGCATTTAATTTAAGTAGTAAAAAAAAAAGTTTGATTCAAAGTAAGGGGCAAAATTGCACCTCGGTAAAACCAGGGGGAGGCAAATGTAAAACATGCTGAAAAAATTTGAGTTGTAAAAACCAACGCTTAATTCTAAATTACACGGTAAAAATGAAACAGGTCAGTAATGAAACAGCTGTCAGTATCTTGTGTTTAAAAAATTAAATTAATGTACTTTTCATTTTGCAAAATGGTTCCTCCAGAACTAAATTCACTAGTTCTTTTTGGCTATGAGTGGAGTTGAGAGCGTGGACAGAGCAGAGGTTAGAGCATGGACATAGAGGATGAGAGCGTGGTCAGAGGGGAGGAGAGAGCAATGTCCACACTCTCTCCTCCCATCCGTATTGTCTTTCTACTCCACTCTGTCCCTGCTCTCTCCTCCACTCGGTCCCCATTCCCTCCCCCACTCTGTAAGCGTTCTCTCCTCCGCTTTGTCCAGGCTCTCTCCTCCCCTCTGTCTCCTCCGCTCTGTCCAGGCTCTCTTTTCCATTCTCTCCCCACCGTAATGTCCCTCCTCTCTCCTCTGCTCTATCCTGGCTCTCTACTGCACAATCCACACTCTCTCCTCCTCTCTGGCCCTGTTCTCTCCTCTGGAAGAGTGCAGATAACTTAACCGTGTTTTTACTTACTTAAGTTGTGTTAGGCTATTTGTCAACTCTCTTAACATCGCACTCTCAAACTACAACTTTGCATACTCTCTATGGGCTGGATCCAGACCTTGTTAAGTGCATGAACTTAGTTACACCTGGGCTAAACCATGTTGATTTCAGGGGAGTCATATTTCATCTGCTGCAAACAGTATTAGAATTGAGAGGTGATGTTTCCTATCCCAAGTCTAAATAACAGTGTGATAGTAAAGCTGGTCAGTATCTGTGTGCAGTAAGCAATTCAAAGATATATCCCTGCATGCAAAGAATACAATGAACTTGACTCCCCCTGAAATCAATATGGTTTAGCCCAGGTGTAACTACGTTCATGCACTTAACAAGGTCTGGATCCAGCCCTATGAGAGACAGCTACAACTCCTCCTACATCTTTTGGACAGTTTCTGGATTTCCAAGAGTTGATACATTATACTAATCACATTTACTTCCCCATATAGATATCAATCCAGCATTTTCCTCCCTGAGAGATGTTACCCTTTGTACTTACAATGCTCCCAGTTTTCCCATTGTTACCCTCATTTTAGCATTTTACGCATAGACTACGGGATTTCAAGAACAAATTCACAGACTATATAGGGAAATTTGATATAAATTTAGAATACGACATCACTCACCAAGTGTGGTTAACATATCGAGTTACATATAAAAATTGAGTAATTTCATGTATTTTGCCCAACTCAGTAATACAAAATATTTGGTTAATCTTATTGGAAAATTATGACTTTATATGTTGTACTTGCCACAAATAATCAGATCTAAGCTGACGTGGGAATCATGTAACAGTCGAGGTTGTCAGATAATTTGTTCCTTTGTGAAGGCTGTGCGTTGAGTTTAGCTAAACGGCAAAGGTTCATTTGCTGGACAATTTCACACAATTATATAAAAAGATATATTGATAGTAAATGGCGGTTCTGGGTTTAGGAATAAAAAGGAGAAGTACTTGAAAGTGTAAAGTAGGTCCTTATGTGAGATAGATAGTGAGAGGAGTAGAGAGGTGTAAATGAGGTAGAATTATTCAATAAAGGCAATAATTATCAAAATTATACATTTTTATTGCAAAATAGTTTTCCTTTCAGTGCTAGCCACACCCATGGGTGGAGCTATTCTTATGACACACCCCTTTGGCAGTACAGGGCACACCCCCTGATAGTTCTACCGCAAACTCACATATATTCCTTTGCAAAAGTTGTCAAACATGATATATGAAGAGCAGGATTAGACAAAATCCCAAATTCAGTCATTCATTCATTTGCATTGAAGATGGGCTTGGTATTGCCATTAAGGCACTTAAGTAAGTGCTTGAAATGAGTTACTCCTGGGCTAAACCATGTTGATTGCAGGGGAGTCAAGGTAATTGTTTTCTTTGCATGCAGGGATATATATTTGAATTGCTTACTGCACACAGATACTGACCAGCTTTACTATCACACTGTTATTTAGACTTGGGATAGGAAGCACCTTTCAACTCTAATACTGTTTGCAACAGATGAAATATGACTCCCCTGCAATCAACATGGTTTAGCTCAGGAGTAGGCAAATTTGGGGCAGGCAAATCTCTTAAATATGAGCCCCCCCTGCACTAGTAATCCCTAGTGTTACAAGGAATGAGCACTTGATGATATGATATTTGTTGTATAAATCGTGTCATTAAATTCTGCCCCCATACAAGCATCAATCTTTTCCCTCTCCCTGGGGAAGAGATAACAAGGAGGCCATTATTACCACTACCACATCACAAACCATTTTACACTGAATGTTTCTAGTGACAGAATTCTAGTCTCCTCATTGGTTACTGAGTCTAAGACCATGAATGAGACATCCACAAATCCTCCTTAGAGACTGAGAGCAATGCTGGGACTTTGAAAGACACATGAAATAAACTAAATATATTGGTAGTTCTGTATTCATGTTGTACATGTGAATGTAACACTGGGTCATATCCAGACCTCCACATGTGATACGTACGTATGGAGGTCTTGCAGTCCGCACGGTAGAGGGCCGTGAACTGCCCTGTCACTCTTTCATGCAGACTTTTGGACATTTATGTGTTCATAATGCACCCTTAAGTGTTTCATGTGGATCTGTGTCCCCCTACAGCTATCCAGCAAACCTAAACCCACCCCTGTTGCGGAATGCATGGCCCACCCTGATGTTTGGGTCCGCTTGTGTATGGAACAGAGTTCAAGCAGATTCGATGCATAGCATCTAGCAGGAACATGCGCACTAGTAACCATAGGGCTGACTTATGTAAGTCCTCTAACCTTATTAGGTTAGCATCCGGCACACTATTATTGGGGTGTGGTTCAGTGCTGAGTGCCTTTTTTATACACCCTATTTGCGAAGATGGAGTTGAACCGAACTCCCTAACCCACCAGAGGCAGATAAGCACCAATCCCTATTTAACCAACCCCAACCCTTATGCTAATCTTCACTCTAACCCTCCCCTTCCATTACCCTAACCCTAATCTTCCCCTTATCTGGTCCATCCGCTCCTTGCAGCCTAACCCTAAGTCTCCTCTTCTCCCATCCATCCCCTCCCAGCAGCCTAACCCTAAGTCTTCCCTTCTCCCATCCATCCCCTCTTGAGTACACATATAGCAGATGGATAGGGACTCACCTACAGGAGGTGCCTTGACGCTGGGCAGGTGAGCTTAACCCAATATAGCTATATTTTGAACTAAACCTCCTTTTTATGTAGTGTTATATAACGTTTGTTTGGAGCGCCGGACCTCTCTCTTGTTCCTTGTAGTTACACAGTGGTCATTTTGGTCCTTGGCTGCACCCCTATATTTATATATACACTTGCACACATTCATAAATTGAATTAGAAGCACAGTCTGTGTTTTTTTTGTTACTGTTACTAGTTTCACTTTGGGAGCCTGACCCATCCCCAATATGGCCGCTGCACACTGTTCAAATGCCGGAGTGTCTTCATACAGACCTCCGGAGTACACATATAGCAGATGGATAGGGACTCACCTACAGGAGGTGCCTTGACGCTGGGCAGGTGAAATAACCCAATATAGCTATGGGATCTAACCCTCCTTTTTCTGTATGTTCAGACACATGGGGGTAGATCCAGACCTACGTACGCCAGCCAGAGACATAAAAAAGATATTTTGCAAGTACTGCGCATGTGCGTGGCAGATGTTACGACGCGTAACTCTGAACGTACGTACCAGACTACTATCAACAAACGAAGGGGCGTGCCAGCCATTCGACACCCGTAATTACGCTTCAGAGGCGGGGTAAGGAATTCAAATCGTACAGTATGGGCGTGCTTAGGCGTGTAAGTACGTGCAGCCATTACGGCCATCAGCAGTTACGCTGACGGCTGTAATGGGTAGGGTTTGGAAAGCGTAACGCGGTTAAACTATGTATGACCGAGGGGAGTGCATAATAAATACGCTATGCTAGGAAATGTAATGGAAACGTAGCTTTGGATCTGGCCCATATTGTTATATAATGTTTGTTTGGAGCACCAGACTTCTCTTTTGTTGTTATCCCCTCCCTGTTACCTAACCCTAAGACGGGTGTGGTTCCCCGCTTAGAACGGCCCTATTTCGATAGTCCCCCACTCCTTTCCCTAATGCTAACCCTAACCCTCCCCTCTCATTAGCCTAAAGCTAACCCTCCCTTCCCCGCAGCCTGATCCTAACCCTCCCTTCCTGGCAGCCTGACCCTAACCCACCATCTCCCGCAGCCTGACCCTAATTCTCCCTTCCCTACAGCTTGAACCTAACCTTCCCTCTCCCGTAGCTTGCAACTAACCCTCCCTCCCCTGCAGCCTGACCCTAACCCTCCCTTCCCAGCACCATGGAGAGGTTACTCACTTTCCCCTGCGGTCCTGGGCTGGCGGCGGTGGCGGTATTTGTGAATCAGAATGGGTGAGTAATGCGATCGGCATACTCACCCATTCTAAAAAAAAAATTGTAATACTGTGGCGCATTCTAAACAGGGACATCTGAAAAGGAACTTTCAGATGTCCCTATTTTGGAAATGATATCTTCTAACCGAGGACTGACAACGCTTTAAGACTACCCTGCTATGCTACATCCCCTCCCTTATACTACTCGGGAACATCGGGAAGCCCGTCTGCAGTGTAAATTTCTAGTTGCTGACATTTTTTAAAATATTGTGTATGTGTATTTCAAAAATACAATTTTCGCAGCAGCACACACAGCCCCTATTATTGTACCTCTCACCCTTTAATATATAAAGAAAGAAATTAATGATTCCAGGTTTACTTTTTGTAGCTGCAGATGTTCTGTTTAACATCTATTTTCAAGACATAGTTTGAGCATGCATCATCTCAATAAACACATCTTTTTATCTCCATGGGAAAGGTGCTTTGACCGAGGCGGTATTAAATAACTTTTGCTCAGCAACAAAACTTTAATTGCATTAGACAGAATTTTTATACAGTGGATCCTGAAAGGTCAAGAAGGGTTTAACTGTATCAGTGATGGAACAATAACACTGTCAATTACTGTAGATACTGTAATTATTATTATGGACATTTTTAACTTTTGTAAGCAAAAATAATAATAATAATAATAATAATAATAATAAAATAAAAAAAAATTATGCTTCTCTTTCTAATATAAGTGTATAGTAATATTTTGTCATTCTTCATAACATTTAAAGGCCAGTAGGTATTTAGGAAACATTTATTGGAGCTTATAAAGACCACATTTTGAGATGTTAGAGATGCTGACCATATCAACAAATCAGATTATGACTTATATTTACAAAGCACATTCTAGAAAATCATAGCAAGAATCTGATTGGTTGCTATGGACAATATATCCCATTATCCTCTTTAGAATCTTTATTAATTTTACCCCTTGGAGTCTAAGCTAATATGCATTTTTTTAATGCTCCCTGAGGAAAGTTCAAAGTGAACTGAAACGCGTTGGGTGTACATGTGGGAACTATTGGAGGTCATTCTGAATTGTTGGGGCACTTCTGGCACTTGAGTAGGCACAGAGCAGATTGGGTATCCTTTACATCCTACTGCCATGTTTACAATACGAGGGTATGCTGCTCTAACCTCTTTTTCTGACTTCTTCAAAGATTTTTAAATAATATGGAAAAAGTGAATGTTTTTATACTACAACCATTGACTGGTGAATGGCTTTTGTCTCCCCACATATCTACTGTTGATGGACACTTATTTGATGAAGGGGAGTGAAATCTGATGACTGTTATTTGTCTATTATTGGATAACATTTTGCAGAAAGCAAACACTCCTTGAAAACAAATAGACATACAGATAATCAAATAAAAATGGATTATTTAATATTCTGTTTTTAAAAGACATTTATGAGAACATAACAAATTTGGAAGTACATTCACTGGATATTTGAAAAAGACAGATTTTTTTTTATTGTTTTCACTAATAGAAAATGATTGATGAATGATTTCATTTGGTTACAGATTTTTAACACAATAATCCTCCTATATATAATTGGGATTTCCACATACTGACCCTCATTCAGACCTCCGTCTTCTGTGCCCGTCCGTCCGTAACTAACCGATTGAAGTTACTGGGCATGCGTAGTAATTATTGTACGCTATTTACGTAGCGAAACGCTAATAATTTCCACTAATTTTTATTATATGTTAGTTGTAAGGTTAGAGGGTCCTACAAAAACCTATAGGAAATATGTGTGTTTGCTGGAGTTAAATCTTTGTCCTGTATAACAAGAGGTCATTGCTGGCTATTGCTAGAGGTAATCAAAGTGTGAAGGTTCAGAAGATGTTGCCTATTTAACAATGTTTCTGAGGCACACACTGTCTGATATTGCCATCTCAGTGTGTTAATTTTATTGATAAGACATTAATTATAGTTTAAGTAAAACATTTTTTTCCATTAAAAACTATTTTTTTTTTCTTTAACAGAAAAATAAAATCACTATTGCTTAGGACTGGATCCAGACTTACAAAATGTGTGTGTTTGGCCATCACCTATGCTTGTGCTCCAGGCCTTAGGATCCAATCTTCCGCACTGCTGACCAGATTCACAGATCCGATGTGAATTAGGTGCGGACAGACCGGTACCTAACTCAACCGTCCTGCCTCCATCCCGTCCCCCTTTTTAGGGACTTTAAGGCACTTACAAGTGCCTTAAGGCTACCTTAACTATCCGTGCAATGTCCACACGGACATTGCCGCTACCCGCTTTCCCCCCGCCCTCCCCGACTAATCTAAATACCAACCCCCTCCCACTTTTACCCAAACCCTGCCTCTTTTTACCTAAATACTCTGGGCAGTCTTTAAAGACCGCACAGAGGCAATCTACGCATCGAACTGGTACGTAGATTGCGTAAAGGACCGACTACGCAAGCGCAGTAGGCCCTTTACTACAGACACGCACCTAAGAAGCGACTGCTTCTTAGATGAGAATCCTACCCTGCAAGTCTTTCCGACAGCAGGGCGGGATGGAACAGGAACTATTATTCCATTCACAAATTTCTTAATCGTCTTCCCTTGGACTCCGGATATAGAAGAAATCCTGCATTGTATCTCCTCTGCCGCTGTGAACACAAATGCATAGAATGAAATATAAATTGATTAAGTGATTGCAACTTAAACATAAAATTCATGAATTTCAAACTGGTTTAAAATGATTAGTCCATAAAAAATTTGTGCTGTGGAATTTAAAAGCTCAAATTTCTAAAGTTAAATATAAATTTATATGGTGATTACACCTTTGTGACGTTGAAATTAATTTCAAGCCAGTTTAAGATATCTAGGCCATTGGCTTTTACCCATAAATGTTTATATCCTGCATAGGAGCTAGCGGAGTAAGTTCATTTATCACGCAACTTTTAAAGTAATAAGCAAGGACTGAAATATCCAAAATAAGCAATATGGGCCGTGTTTAGAGATCCATCTGGCGTTTGGATCGCAAATATACGCACGGACGGAGCAAGTAACACCCACCAAAACTCCAGTCCCTCCCTTTGCTAATCCGTGCCCACTGAGACTTCCACCTCCATAGACCAGCTGTAACATTCCGTGGCCATTTCCGAGCGTGTGTCCTCCGTCCTGTCACGTTCTCTGAATTTTTGGGATTGGTTCCGGGTTTCAGGGATGACGACAACAGGGTAGGGTTAAAATGAAACTGAGCAGGTTTAATCCCATTTCTATGTAAATTCCTCCATGCGTATTTTTCCGTGTGAGATCTGTGCGTATTTACCCACTTGTTTTCCACTGGTGGAAGGCATAGAGCAAATCAATTTTTGTCAGTTGTTTCAACATATCTGCCGTTTTCTTCAACTGATTCCAAATGTGTCCCTTTAAGCACTGATTTAGTGCAGTCCAAGTGTAGTAATGTGATTGTTGGTCACAGAAAGTGCTGTGTGAGCAGGCGCATTGTTCCTGGTGAAGAATGAAACCATTTTTCCACAGTTGCGGCCGTTTCTTTCTGACTCTTTCTCTCAGCTTTTTCAAAACTTCCTTATAACAATGCTGGTAACTGTAGTGCCTTATGGAACCCATTCTGCCACATATTCAAGGTCACTACGTATGCAGTTATAACCGCTTCTGACTGCTTTGTTTACTAGGTGGAATCACAGTCTCGTTATTTTATAGACATACCTCTTATGCAATATCACTAAATTAATATTAAACACTTTCTTGCCTGACATCCTTCTATTTAAAATACTATTAAACTGTATGATTCTGCAACTTTTCCAATTCACTTGTGAATATTAAAAAAAAAAAGTCAAAAGAATAAAAAAATGGAAAAAGTCTATTTTTATTGGACTTCTTTCTCAATTTGCTAATAGCACACTTCATATTAGACACTTTAGG
>WWET01000873.1:460362-485362 GCA_011038615.1 Limnodynastes dumerilii | reverse complement strand
CATTTCTGCCTAATCACGCCCAGATTTCCTCATTTAAATGGCTCCCTCGACCTGATTCAGAGTTTCGCATCCGTGTAAAAAGCACACGGATATGTAGCGGTTTTGCGCATGCGCAAAAAGCGCAAGGAACTCGTGTTGTTGTCGCAATTTAGTGTATCCGCGAGCATCCAAATCCGCCTTTTTAGCTATGCAAAAAGGGGCGTTTCAAGATATGTTAAATAGAAATCTGGGCGTAGATGTGCAACTGCGCCCGCATCCATGCTTGGCGTAATACGCGCATCCGCCTTTATTTTTACACCGTCCTAGACCTGGTATAAGCTGCGTTGTTTACTGGAAAGAAACCTAAAGCTGACCTCAAAGTAAAGATTACTCAAATCTGAACACCTGAAGCAAGCCTATATACCAAAAAAAAAAAGATTCATAGCATATAGTTTTTTAAAATGACATGAATTTTAAACGGTATATTTCTTTAAAGACCGCATATACACAATCTACGTAAGGAAACGATACGTAGATTACGTACGATAGTTACGATGCATGCGTAGTAGCTACCTATCAGCAAATTACGGCCGTGTGTGGAAGACGGACGTAGTTGAGGATCCGGCCCAATGCGCCATAGCAGCCGTTGACCCCACTCTGTTATTTTACGTGGTCTTCTGCTTTGTGGCTGAGTTGCTGCTGTTCCTTAACACTTCCACCTTCTGATAACATCACTTACAGGTAACCATGGAATATGCAGCAGAGATGAAATTTCATGAACAGTCTTATTGGAAAGGTGGCATCCTATCACAGTACTATGCTTGAAGTCACTGAGCTCTTCAGAATGACCCGTTTTGTATGAGAAATGTTTGCAACTGGAGACCGCGTGGCTGATTCAGATTTTGGAAGTAAAGAGAATAAAGGTGCAACTTAGTATAGCTCGGCTAAAAATTTTTCGAATTTTAAAAAAGTAAGGGGTGTTAATTAATTTAAAATCTTTTGCATGCCGGGAAAATAAAATACTTTACTTTTACACACAGATCTCACATACTGCATAACTTTGTTTAATCTATAAAATAGAGTTGAGCTAAGAAACTCCACCTCTCAACTCTAATTCTGGTTTCACAATTTAAATTTGCCTCAACATGGTGTTTCTCAGGTCTACACTTCCACCAAAAAAAAAAAAAGGTGTAAGTGCGACTCTGAATCAGCCCCTGCATGGTGCCTGATTTTATACACCTGTGGAAATGGGTCTGATTGAAACACCAGAAGGATATATTTATCAGGTGTGGCTGAACACTTTTGTCGGAAGGAGATCTGAAACAGGCCAAATGTTCATATAACGCAGCAAATGAATATAAAGCACGGAGATAGGCAATATGAATCAGCTTGGTAATTGTGCTGGCTGCCAAAAACTGCTTGTTAATAGACACATGTTAAGTGTTAGTGTTTCATCCAGTATTACCTATAACGAGGAGGGGGGATGCTCTATCTATAAGTAAATAAAAACTGTTCATAAAACAAATAGAAACTCCTTCCAGATCCCATAAATACCCCATCCGACTTCTCATTAACACATCTGTAGTAATAAAAAAAGCAGCCATATTGGTGATGAACAGGACTGTAGTTCCAGGTCTCAAGGTGACCCTGTTCCTTTGCTGGCAGACAGTGAACATTTAGAGTGTTACATTGCAGCCGTCCAGCACTGTCACAGCTGTTAGACATAGATTTATTCTCCCATAAAACTTGGGAGAGTTTCTTAGAGTTTGTAATAACGATATAGACACTAGGAAAGCAGTTTTACGAGACAAGACTACAAACAACATATTTTATTTTCTGTTCTATACAGTATATCTGACAATTGTCTCAATGTAGTTTTCTAGAAAATATATACATACATACGTACATTCCATTATACAGCAGCAGGTGCATGCTTTAAAGCATACTGTTTATACGGGATTAAAGACAGGAAATATTACATTCTACGGCAAATGACTTTCACAATAAACCAAGCAAACTACCAAAACAAGGATCCGATCCAATAACTTAAACACAATTCAGGATGACAGCGGCTCTATGGATATCCATGAGCTGGCAATTAAAACTGAGGTGGAGAAATTTGTAAAGATATGGACCTGATATAGATTTAAGTACTTAATCCGCACAATAGCCTCTGTTGCCCAGGCCGGAGGCGTCACAACTTTTTTTTTGGGGGGGGGGGCAGGGCCAAGAACTTAGCCCTTCCACTGGTTCCCCCTTCTCATCTTTGTGGGCGACCCCCCCTGACTGGTTCCCCCATCTCATCTTGGTGGGCGACCCCCCCTTCTTGTCGCGTGCTAAGTGTATTGGTGCCGTCATGGCATGCTGCCTAAGGGGGTGTGGCTAACCCATTGTAGGCGTAGTCAAGCAATTGGGGGGGGTTAACCCATCATGTAGCCACCCAGTACTCTGATCATGTCTCCCCTCAGCCTCCAAATAATCCCCCTCATGTCTCCCCTCAGCCTCCACATAATCCCCCTCATGTCTCCCCTCAGCCTCCAAATAATCCCCCTCATGTTTTCCCTCAGAGTCCCAATAATCCCACTCCTTTACTTACCTTACCTTCTTCCTTCTCCTGTGCTCCTCGGCGGCGCTCCCTCTCTGCTCTGGATGACGCTGTCTTGACCTGAGGTCGCTCCAGTGTCACACAGCTCTGCAGTCTTTATAGCGGGGGATGATCGGCCTGGCGCCACATCTCCCATCTTACAGGGGTCCCCGTTGCCTCCACCCTGTCAGCGGTCCTGAGCGCCCCCATGATATTTGGGGGGGGGCCCTCCTGTTCCGACGCCTCTGGCCTAGGCTAACGTATGAATTTTGGTATCCAAAATTCTGCACACAGGGAAACATGGCACTCCCTCTGCACCCGTGCGTGTGGAATGAATTTCACTGACCAGGACCTTCAGCATTAAGTGTGTGCAGAATACTGAATTGTATATAATGACTTGGCCAAGCCCTAACTGTACAATAAATGCCTATGCTGGTGCTCATAGTGAGTGGGCCAGCCCCCCGTGGGGAGACTGAATTTCACACAGAACACGGCATTGGACTGCTGCGTCCGATGCAGAATTATTGGTTCTGCGAATGCCCAGCACCAATTCACGGCTGACTTGCGTATGGAATTCTGCGGATTTTCTTAACTCTGGATTTAATCTCTAATGCGGTTTTATGGAGGGGACGCACATGCCCATAAGAGCTTACATTGCTCAACAAGTGACCCTGATATAGATGTGTGTAGGCCTGTAGATGGTGATTAGACTCCATTATTCTCCCCTCTTAATTTATTGCTCACCTGTATATGTATTACATTTTATCTATCAGCACTGGTCATTGTCTTGATGCATATGCAGCAGGTTTCATGAACATCATGCATAAGCAACCACACTCTAGGTCAGCGATTCCCAAACTGTGCGCCACGGCTCCCAGGGGTGCCGCGACGCTCTCACTGGGGTGCCTCGGAATGTTTCTATTTCCTATTGTATTCTATTGTATTTTTGTCTTAGGGGTGCCTTGAAAAAAAATATGGAGACCCTAAGGGTGCCTCGAACTGAGAAAGTTTGGGAACTACTGCTCTAGGTACTAGAGTTACTACATTTCTTGAAAGGTAAAATGGAGATGTTATCCATAGCAACCTGTCAGATTGTAGTTGACATTCTCTAGTAGGTAATTGGAAAGTGAGAGCTAGAATCTGATTGGTTCCCAGCACGCTACAACAGCATAGGCTTAGCTGATACCTGGCAAAGGAAGATGGGACTTGTAGTCTACAACACCTGTAGTCCCACAAATTGTCTTAGTCTGATATAAACCATTTTCAGAGATTGTTTGCTCCCCTTATGTTGATATATGTCTGCGGGATTTAACACCCTGATATATGCAGGCTATAGAAGAACAACTCCCTTTTATGTTTACTGTTATTAAAGGATCATAGGTGGCACCTTCACAGTGACTTCTCACGGGTGGTGGAGACCAGCATGGCATAACCTCACCCTGCACCATGCCTTTCACTGCTGGTTCCAGCTGACCCTGCTTCACAGGGAGTCTCATTGTACATTGCGATAATTCATTCAGCTGCTGAATGAAGCAAATAATGACACAGACATTTACTGATCTGTAATATTTAATCCTTGCAATATTTGTAAATTGCCACATCTCTCACAATACCGCACAGCCACAAAGGAAAGCCATCAGTATAAATGCATTGAAAAGGCTTCTTTCATTACCTCAACAAAAGACAATAATAAGCTTGGTGTTGCACATAGCAATAAATACCTTATGAATACTGTGATTAGTGCCAATATGTGGGTTGTTTAGCGTTTAGGTGAATACGTCATTTACTAAACCTCCGTCTTGTGCATCCTGCTGCTCCTCTGTGGTACTTAGACAATGAAGCAGAGTTGGGGGAAGCCAAAAAAAAGGAGTAAAGTTGAACAACTGTGTGGAAGCGCAGGGGAGGCAAACGTTAAATGTACAAACTGCATTGGAGATCTGAGGTGATGTCTCCTAGTGCACTTCTAATTTATAAGCATTTGTGTGGGGTGGCATGCAGACATTATGTACATATGGTGGGAGGGAGAAGGTATAGTTAAGCCCTTACAGATGATCTTCATTTACGCGTGACCCTATTTTCCGTGGAGCCGGTGCATGTTAAGGTAGGGTCCTGGTGTTGGAATTCCCATGTGTGTGACGGGAGCGGTCTCCCTTACTATGGGCTTGATCCAGACTAAAGTAAGTGCTTGAACTTGTTGAACTTGACCATGCTGATTGCAGGGGGAGTCAAGGTAATTGTATTCTTTGCATGCAGGGATATTTCATTGAATTGCTTACTGCACACAGATACTGACCAGCTTTACTATCACACTGTTATTTAGACTTGGGATAGGAAACATCACCTCTCATCTCTAATACTGTTTGCAACAGCTGAAATATGACTCTCCTGCAATGAACATGGTTTAGCCCAGGAGTAACTCATTTCAAGCACTTACTTGTCTGGATCCAGCCCTATGTCCCTGGCTCCCAACATACACTGCTATGAATAGAACCTTCATGAAATGTTTTTTTAACCTTAACCCTGAAGTACAAAAAACATCACAAGATGGTTAAAAACAATTGGCCAGATCCTCACGTTTGATGTCACGGCACTTGGAGCTCCAGGCACAGCAGGGACCCAATGCTAGGTTCCTCCCTTCTCTCACAAGGAATACCGCCAAGCACAGTCTGCCATAGCTATAGGCAGTATAGGTGAGTCTCCTATAGCGGCATCTGGTCATAGGGTGGCGACACGGTCTGGACTGTCCATTTATAAAATTTACTGCAGCAGCAGGCAGCATCTGTGATGGCTGAGACCTTCTCTCCCTCCTGCAGCATCTGATTAGATCGTTCTGATTCGGAATGAACCAATGAGATGCTGCAGGGAGGAAGCTCAGCGCCTCATTGGTTCATTCTGAATGCTGATTTAGCTCTAACTGCTGGTTGTCAAGATAGTCGGATTGTGTGACATCAGATACCCAGTCAATACATTTGGCAATGTATACTTGAATAGTCTGTCTGCATGTATACATAAAATGTTCTGCTAGGGGGCACCGACCAAATCTTGCCTAGGGCTCCAAATTGACTAGGGCCGGCCCTGCCACCAAGAGATTCTTGGTCATCCACCACTCCTATTTTATATGTATCCGTTATGTAAACGGATGGCAGGATGTATGGATAGTATAGAGGTTACTTACCATGCTCTCACTGTACTACCTGCTTCCCCCCACTTCCATGTGGTGAAATACTGCAGTCTTGTGAGTTGCTGTGACATCATGACCATGTGCAAATCCACCAGTGACTAGAGCAAGTCTACAAAAGTTGTAAGAAACAAAGAAGAGATCAGGTAGCACTGGCTAGTAAAAGTTCTGTGCAAAATAGAAATTACCGTATTTTTCGGACCATAAGACGCACCTAGTTTTTAGGAGAAAGAATACAGAAAAAAAATATTTTGAACCAAATAGTGTCCAGCACCCAGCATCACCCATCATGTCCTGCACCCAGCATCACCCATCATGTCCTGCACCCAGCATCACCCATCATGTCCTGCACCCAGCATCACCCATCATGTCCTATGAAGCGGTGTCCATTACCATTGTTTCTGCTCCGCCTGCCCTGTGTGACAGTGCTGTGTGACAGTGCTGTGTGACAGTGCTGTGCGACAGTGCTGTGCGACAGGCAGAGCAGAAATAACGGTAATGGACGCTGCTATGAAGCAGTGTAAGGCATCAGAGTGATGAGAGCACCTTACATTGCTGTCACAGCAGCCTTCATTACGCTGCTGACAGCCAGGGAGCGGGGGGATGAGTGCCTGGATGCACCGCATCCCCCCGCGGAGCGGGTCCCGACGGACCTGCTCATACCCCAAGGTGAGTATTCGGACCATAAGACGCACACACTTTCCCCCCCACTTTTTTGGGGGGAAAAAGTGCGTCTTATGGTCCGAAAAATACAGTAGTTCTTTTTGTCAGTAGAAATAGTATTTTCAATAAAAGCACTTGTATGTTCAAGAATGTAAAATTAGCTAGCATTATTTGATAAAATTAATAAAACCATACATCAAAATGGCATGTGGGTCCCTGCTTAGAACGGCCCTATTTCGATAGGGCCGTCTTCTCCCAGCCAGTTTCGAACTGGCTGGGATTTCGATTGCATATGCTTCATTGAGGCGTAGGAATCGATCAATGGAGAACCAAACTTTCGGTGCTCCGAAAGGTAAGGCAAAAAACTACCCCCAACCTTCCCCCTAATTCTAACCCTAACCCTCTGTTCCATTACCCTAACCTTCCCTTCCCCGTAGCCTGACCCTATCCATCTCCCGCAGCCTGACGCTAACCCTCCCTCCCCTGCAGCCTGACCCTAACCCAACATCTCCCACAGCCTGACCCTAATTCTTCCTCCCTTGCAGCGTGACCCTAACCCTCCCTTCCCCGCAGCCTTACCCTAACCCTGGAGAGGTTACTCACCTTTCCTGTGGTGCGGCGTTTGCGAAACGGAATGGGTGAGTATGGCAATCGGCATACTCGTCCATTCTGAAAAAAAAATTGTACACTTGGGGTTATTCAAAATAAGGACATCCGAAAGGGAACTTTCGGATGTCTGTATTTCGGAAATCAAAGTTTCTAACTGGGGACTGCAACCGTATCTAAATACATATAAAATCTAAAAAAAATATAGAAGAGAAATATTCACAGAAACCTTAGCTTAAAGAAAAGAAAGACCTGTTTCACTTTAGTCCTGTTGAACAGAAATAACACTAAAACAAAAATCTATCGGTAAGCCCCACATAGAGCATTTTCATCTAGTATATTGCCCTGTAGATAGAGCAATGCATTGTCTCTGAGGCTACATGACTCTATTTGTTGTCTGTCAAAGGCTGTATTTTTGATTAGCTCTTTTCAGCCTCTGTAGAATTGCATCTCTGATCGCTGCCAGCTATCATTGTAAAGCAAGGCTCTGGAATTCGTGTTGACCCTCTTATAGCCATCGGATTATGTTTTTCAGAGTAAGTAGCAAGTTATTTCTCTGTAAGAATTCTGACCGATTGACCTCTTGTTGTAAGGAAGCCTTCAGGACCTGGAGATGCATTGCATAAGGAGTAATGGTTGCATCACGTACATATTCATGGGTGAACTTGCAGAAAATTGTGGTCAGTGAGGTCATGTTAGCTAAATTACTCCTTAAGCTTACGCAATCTACGTACAGAAATGGTACGTAGATAGCATAAATAAGTGACCACGCATGCGTAGTAGCTCAATTCTTAAAACAATGGACGTAAGACGAAAACTACGAAACTGAATCTGAACCGGAATTTTTAATCTTGAAGCTCAAACTTTTTGGCAACCGTAAAACACCTCTGAAAGTTTGGGATAGTGCCTTCAAGTCCATATCCGTTTTAGTGTGATCATAAATTAATACTGCAGAAAACGGGTTCTATTACTGCTTAAAATTTAAATCCTCCTTAAACTTCTTTTTGAAATTTACTGTAGTACATTATGATCATACACATTCACATTTCAAAAGAACTTTACTACAATAAGTATTTTTCAACCCATTGATAAACAAGATATAAAACTCTCTGAAATGTATGTCTATAATGACTTTGCTATCTGCTTTAAAGGATATATTCATGGTAGACCAATGGCCTTTTGATTGGAGAGTACAGGATGTTCTCTGTGTTGGGTGGTTGTCACTAGGGTGCTCTTCGTATTGGGTGGCGGTTAGTAGGATGCTTTCTTCATTGGGTGATGGTCACCAGAAGGATAGCTGTGTTGGGTAGTGATTATTGGGCTGCTTTCTGCATTGTTTGGTGCCCACTAGGTTGTTCTCTCTATTGGATTGGATGGTTGTCATGAGAATGCTCTCTGCATTGGGTAATGGTCATTAGAATGTGCTCTGCATTGGATGGTTGTCATGAGAATGCTCTCTGCATTGGGTGGTGGTCATTAGAATGTGCTCTTCATTGGGTGGTGGTCATTAGAATGCTCTCGGCATTGGATGGTGGTCATTAGAATGCTCTCTGCATTGTGTGGTGCTCTCGGCAATGGGTGGTGGCCATTAGAATGCTCTCTGCATTGTGTGGTGCTCTTGGCATTGGGTGGTGGTCATTAGAATGCTCTCTGCATTGGGTGGTGGTCATTAGAATCCTCTGCATTGGGTGGCCTGCATTATCTAAATCTCTGTACTTTACAGGGGTCACTGATATTCTGATAAAATACTAGATAGTAGATGTCACTGAATATATTGCTCCAGTAAAAGTTGACTACATGTTATTGGTCATTTCAAACAAGGTTTTACCTCTCTACAGTGTATATAAACAATATAGCAATTATAAAATATATATATATATATATTTTCATTCATTCATGAACATAGATTAAACAAATTGCTTCTTGAAAAATAGTGTCCAAAAAGATTCTCATGCTAATTGGTAAACATTAGATTAATAATAGAATAATGTAGCATAGAATTAATTTATAAACTCCTCTTTGGTTACTCTTAATGACCGGATAACATGTAGTCAACACATCCTGGAATGTTACCATCGCACCTGGCAAATTGATTATCCGAAAAAGTACCATGAGCATTGCGTCGGTCTCATTTTTTTTAATATTGAATTTAAACTCATTAAGTTATGTTTTGGAAACACAATAGTTATTGATTATGACTTATTCTTTTAGCTTAACATATTCCTGACTGACTATCCACATTATATATTTGTACTACTCAAACTAAGGTTCATTAAATATAGTAGAAAATCTGATAAGATGGTATTCTAATTCAAGTGTGTGCGTGTACGGCACACTTTATATTCCAAATTGTACATTACAGAGCTGAGTGCTTTATTGCAAATAACGTGAGAGTTCATGTATTACTGACTATAGCCATAATATGTCTTATTTATTGTCAGGTTTTCATATAGTGCCATCATATTATATTGCACATTACAGTTTTAAGCAATCATTCACATCAGGTTACATTTCAGGTTACAGGCTAACACAGACACACACAGACTAGGGATCATTTTTATTCAATGACCAATTAACCTTATGTCACACTGAAACCCCAATTGGGCCAAACAATCAAAGTTTAAGATTGTGTGGACTGCAAGAAAGATAAAAGTCCAGCCCCAGTATTCCCCATCCATGTCTCTCCAACTCCCAGTAATCCCCTATACATGTCTCCAGCTCCCAGTATTCCCCATCCATGTCTCTCCAACTCCCTGTAATACCCTATACATGTCTCCAGCTCCCAGTAATTTCCCATTTATATGTCTCCGGCTCCCAGTAATTTCCCATTTATATGTCTCCGGTTCCCAGTAATTTCCTATTTATATTTTTCCAGCCTTCCCAGTATATACTTTACTTACCTTTGATGTCTTCCATCTGCTGCTCCGTGGCGTATGCTTTCTTCTTCATTGTGATGCTGGTGTGACCTCAGCATCATTTGCATAAAGCAATCTGGTTCCTGCTATCAGCCGCTGCAGTAGTTATACAGGACAGCTGAAAGGGGGTTTGTTATCAGCTGTTCTGCGTAACTGTTGCAGCAGCTGATAGCAGAAACCCCCTTTCAGCCACGATCATTGGCAGCAAGGCATCGTGCTGTCTCCATATTTAACCCAGTACTCCACTGGGGCCACAAAAAAATGTGTTTGGGCCACATGTGTCCGTGCTAGCGTATTTTGTATTGTCTGTTTTTTTTTTGTTTTTTTTATTGGAGTAGATGGAAAATGGAGCACCCAGAGGAAACCCACACAGACATGGGGGAGAACATACGAACTCCAAACCATAAGACCTTGTTCAGGATTTGAACAGTTGATGTGAGGCAGAAGTGCTAACCACTTGGCCCACTGCGCTGGCCAGTGCTGTTTCATACTACTACATCAAGCAGCCACTTTAATGAGTATAGACAAACCGTGTATTACGACTTTAAAATCAGTAATTATCTCGGCCTGTCAAAAATACATACTGTTTATTGATATGTAGAGCTGTCCCAATTACTGGGAGCATATGCATTATAAACAAAGGTGATATCACATAATGCTGAGTAGTTTATAAAGAGTGCAAATATCACATGAGGTGGACTGCATGATGGCTAAGTGAGTAGCACTTGTGTCTCAGAGCACTGAGGTCATGAGTTTGATTCCCGGACTAGGTCTTTTGTGTGTGGAGTTTGTATGTTCTCCCTGTGTCTGTGTGGGTTTCCTCTGAGTGCTCCAGTTTCCACTCACAAGCCGAAAGCACGCTGGTAGGTTACTTGGCTGCTAAATAAATTCAACCTAATGTGTGTGTGTGTGTGTGTGTGTGTATATGTATGTGTTAGTGACCTTAGTATGGGACAGGGACTGATGTGAATGTGAAATATTCTCTGTAAAGCGCTGTGTAATCTGATGGTGCTATATAAAAAACTATATTGATCTGAATTGAATTGAATTGATCTGTATTGATCTGAAACTGTTCTTCTTTTATTTCAGGGTAAGATGGTGAAAGGAATGGGTGGAGCCATGGACTTAGTTTCCAGCTCAGGAACAAAAGTAGTTGTCACCATGGAGCACTCAGCCAAAGTAAGTTTCTCTTATTCCTTTTTTTTGGCACTTGTTTGACTTTTTTTTTATTTTATGTTTTTACATAAATAATTCTGAGACTGCGGTAATAAGAGCTGATGCTGCTGGTTGTTTCAGCGATCGGAAGCCTAAGGACACATTTCTCATCCTCTAAGGCTTAAAGATCTACCCTTGAATTTATAACTTGGATTTAGTGATGCAGTGATCAGATTAAGTGGGTTTTAGAATCCATTTCACATGATTAAATTGGCTGTCAGTCTTATAGTTTATAACAACTTCTTTTTTGTAATTTGTAGCTGATGCTTCTGGGTCCTTGTAATTTGTCAGGATGAAGGAAATTTTGTTATGGTTCTTTACAAAATGTTGTGTACATACATGGATATAAATATATCATATTATGCACGTTACATGACCCCGTTATTGTTGCAGGGGTCCCTATGCACCATCATTTGGCGCAACTCTATCATATACACATTGGAGTCTGTCTCCAAAGGTGGTCCAAATCTTAAGCTTTGGGCACTATTGCCACTGCACCCTGTTTACCAATAGGCGATCTGTAATCCTTAGTAGCCACAATAATAATTCTTTTACCATTAGATACCAGGTGCGTAAACTCCAAATACAAGGAACGTTTTCTCTTGAGAATGGGAGCAGGTAGAAATGGGGTATGTGGTAAAAGTTGTGAGCATTCTTTATTTTTGTTAGAGATAGGTGGCAGCACCATCCGATTCACGGAAAGTATTTGGCGCCACATGCTGGTAGGAGCATTTTAGACCTAAAAAATGGCAATGTTTACAGAGCAGTGTGATGTCTGATTTTTCCATCTGCGTGAGTGACTCATGTGCATTCATTGTCCGTTCAAAGAAGGCTGAACATCATTAGAGCATGAACCGAAGCAGCCATGACCACGATTTTCCAGTGGTCTCAACATATCCACAAAAAAAGCACTCACAGCGGCCATCCAATCACGGTGACATTGTGTAATGTGCCCGATTAGATAGGGACTGTGTTGAGATGTGACAGTCGTTTCAGCTTCCAGGTGTATACGCTTTTCAAGAGACCTGATGCATCTCGCACTGGTGTGCCAGAGACTTATTAGCATTGTTTTAAATTCCCCCTTTAAAACCCATACATGACTTGTTAGGGAGGGGTTTGGAAGCCCACTTGACTATATTTGAATGAGAAAGCAGGCGGTTCAGTGCTGCTGACAGCGCATGATCAGCCCGAACTCTGAAAATTTTGCACCAGTTCAGGGCTGGTGTAAAGGAGCCTCACAATTTGTAACCTCACAAATAATAAACTATACACTTAGCAGACTTTAAAATTTTTAGCTTGAATTGAGTTTTTTTTGCTGCATATGTATTTTGCTCAGGTGTTTTTTTTAAATAAAGCTATACATTTTTTTAATTAAATTTTTTGCTTAAATAAACAAAAATAAATAAATTAAAGATGCATTTGAAGCATGAACTGGTACAGGCCGCTGCATTACCCCCTTCAGCCCATACACACCTGTTTCCCTGTATCAAAAGTGTACTCGTTTACAATGTTGAAGTTTGAAATAATGTTTGTCCATTCCAGTAGATTTTAGTGGTAAAAATGTGTTTATTGTTATTACATTCATAAGGTGGATAGATTAAGGTTAAACCAGTTAAAATCCAGTGTGTGTGTGTGTGTGTGTGTGTGTGTGTGTGTCCCCTCCTGGGATTGCACTATCCTTTTTGTTAATATGGGCGGTACCAACGATGATGTCACAGCCCAGGTGATTTCACCATATCAATAGGACCATGTGACTGGCTGCCATTTTGTTTAGAATGTTCCTTATAGCTTAAAATAGTTACACATATGGAACTGTATTTATGTATTATTAATTTGCTTTTAACAACAGTACAGCCAATCCAGAGTTACCAATGTCAGACCTCTGGATAGGGCGCGCATGTTAAACAGCGGATCTGCCATTGCGCTAAAACGCTGGATCAGGTGTATCTTGTGTAGTAATGAATTTAATTTATTAACGCAAAACTCTCAGGTCTTGTCTGTGTGGAATATGCAGTCTATGCTGACGAAGATTTTCTTATTTAAATTCCTGTTGGCACAAGAATAAAATTAGGTTAATTTAAGTCATTAATATTAGCGACTAATTAAATATTTGCAAAACATGAGCAGGATGAATAGCGTCTGCTGTTAAAGGAGTGAAATGTACATTTCCATTATTTACGCTGCATAACCAATAGCGGGGAAGGTAAATGAAGCTTCTTTGCGTTGTGAAAACACTCCGTGGCATTTTCTATTATCCTACAGATTAGTGTCTATTTCATGAACACGTCTTTTCTTTATAGCGTATGCTAACAGTTTCCTCGGCCACGAAGGGCAGACCCGCTAATGATGGCTAAGTGTCATGCAGTAAATAATCACAAAGGAAAATGAACCCAGATCTAAACATAAAGTCTGTGGCCTCAGTGTTTAATGGGTAGTGCTTTAATAGCCTAACGGAGATGGATGTGTTATTTAGGTGCAGCCATTGCTGTTGCTAAGGAAACCGTTCATTTTCAGCATGCCTGTCTTGTATCTTTGCATTCTATAATCTAGTTTAAGGCAATATGTGACAAAAGAGCATAGCTGAATTGAATAATTGTATGGCATTGTGCTCTGATGCTTTATTTTATAGTGTGTTCCATATATAACTTTAATTGCTTTGGGGCCTGTTTTCTATGTCCTCAATCTGTTAATATTCTGCTTGGTAAGCACTCCATGCAAAATCCGTTCTGCTCATCTAGCTGAAGTCTCTTCACCGCTAAATTTTATTTTAGCATTCTTTTCAGAATGACCTTTTAAAGTACTTTTCTTGATGGTTATTTATTTATATCTGTGTTGAATTATAGTTTTATTTTTCTGTGTTCCATAAGAGCAACTAGACCGGTCAGTCTGGACTTTGTTGCCTTCTGTGTATTCAATTTAAGAACATTTTATTTTACGTTTATGTAAAAAGAAGACTACACAAAAGCCCATCTCCCAGAATGCTCTGCAGCAAAGAATGTTCTGTTCTGACTTAAGTATGATGGCATTGAATATGTATGTTTTGTATTTGTTATTTGATCTGCACACCTCTACTTCCAACTGATTTTTATCTCTTTCAGCGGTTGCTTAATATATAAATTATATGGATAGCGGAGGTTTATAGGAATAAAATTAGAATCCTTAAAAAATGCATTTCAAGCTAGATTATCAACTTTCCTAAATTCAGGATTTAAAGTGGTCTTTACTCCACATTATGTCTAGACTGTCCACATAGATTATACAAAGGATATGAGTAACACACTTCACAAACGATTGATAGAACAGTAATCTTCCATCAGCTGAATTCCCAGCAAGTAACTCCAACTCACTGCTATTAACAATGGACTCCTGGGGGTTCCTGTTTGTTATAGAAAATAATTTTTTTTTTATTTCAGTAGGTTTTAGCCAAAATATTTGTTTCCCTTTTTTACCTTAGAAAATGTTTTGGGGTTTTTTGCATTTCTTTTGAACAAGGTTAAAAGTTAAAGTCTTATAATATCCCTGTTAATTTACCTTACATAAAGGTTTATGGAAAAACTAACACTAAATACGTTGAATCTTTTTGAACTAGGACAGTTTTTTTTGTGTTCTTAACCTCATCAGTAGCATTGGTATGTTGAATGGCCAGTAAATACTCTTTAAAATGTTTTCCATTGAGTCTCTTTTTTATGTTGATTTTAATTACATGTAGAAAGCTGTGGTATAAGCAGGCTAACATGATTCTAAAATTCTGTAAAAAATTACTATTATTGGTGACTACTAATCAGGTTGTAATTATTTAGCAACCCTAATAGCTAATAACAGTTAGCCATAGGTATTATTGCTAATACAGCTAAAATTAGTTGAAAGTTATTACCTACATACAGCATTTTAAATACCCTGGAAATGGGTGTAGCTTTGTGGGTCCAATAGCAACATTTTGAAGGGACCTCAATTTTATGTCACATTGGGCTGGATCCAGACTTAAGAAGGAGCTTGAAATTGGGGACCTGATTCACACTTAAGATCTTCTTAAAATAAGAACTTAAAGTCACACCTGGGCTAAACCATGTTGATTGCAGGGGAGTCATATTTCATCTGTTGCAAACAGTACTAGTGTTGAGAGGTGCCCAGTGCTCTTTTATACAAGTTTTTCAGCTGTCAACAGGACAAGACATAGAATGTTGAAACATGTTGTGACATTAAGAAGATCGTTCCAACTGTTAAACAAAGACATCTAGCTTCGCATCAGTAATATACGTTCATTTGTCAAGATAAAGAAATAAGGTTAATGATAGATCTTGATCCTCTGCCTTATGATGTGCTCTGCCTTATTAAGATGGAAAGACATGCTTTTATTATCTTCATTTGTGAGAAATCTTTATAGGGTCTGATTTATGTGACATATGGCCTACTTCCCGCCGTATAACATTCGTCAGAGCAAAAACTGTCAGCCAGGCACTACATCGTGTAGTATGGTTTTATAAGCGTTGGATTATTCTAAAGTAACTTCAAGTAAATGTCAGCTTCAGGTAATTTCCCATTTTTTTGATAGCTTTTTTTAACTGTTAGTATATTCAACCAATAAAGAAATAGTTGACGTTCCATTATCTAATAATGAATATGATACAAATATGTCCCTTTTTGTGTACATTATAATATTATAAACTAGCAAATGTAACTATTGTATAAAAAAAAAAAGGGAGCGCTACCGGCTAATAATTTTTATTAAAGCAATTAATACACAATAATCAATTACATAAAAAATCTCAATAAAATCACATATAAATGATAACCATCCCAGACTGTTGATCGTCATTAATCAGAATAGGGGTACGCAATTAAAGATCACTAGTCGGTTAGCTGTAATGGTAATTAATAAGATTGTACATATAATCTAGTTGAGAAAAAGGAAAAACAATAGTCCAAATGAAATCCCAAAAATATGGGATTTTTGTAATCCAAACAGAAAAGGATCCAGTGTGTTATATGAAACCAGGTGGTATTTATACTGGTATGGTAATAAGTACTGCATGAACTAAGTCCCAAAGTACATGAAGTAGAAACTTATAGTAAATGGAACAGAATTGATCCGCAGAACAGGTGCAGATTAGTGATATTGCAAATGGTAATCCGTCGTAGGAGTGAAAGAAATAAGTCTAGCAGTAATGAGATATCAGCTAGTGCAATCTAGTAACAATATACTCACGGGAGCATCAGTAATATGTACCGTGTCAGAGTGATATGACTAGTAATGCTGTCTGGTGAGTGTAGAAGGCAGGACGTCTATGGCAATGTACCACAATAGAATGGTAATGGACGGTACGGTCCCTCTGGACCGCTGTAGAAGTGAGGAACAGATGGTCTGGTAATTAGTATGAGCTGGGAGCTCCAATGCAGTGAAATCCCGGGATTTTGCCGTTTGGATCATAGTCTGAATTGCAACGCATTGGGACACGTCCAACACAGAGACAAGATTGCTATCTCAAGTGTTTGTGTCCATTTGTATTGTATAGTGTATATATATCACTTGCCCTTATGTATCAATCCCTAATGTCCTATAGATTATAAGTCTGTGAGCAGGGCCCTCTTATCTACCCAGTCTGTCTGTTACTACCCAGTCTTGTTACATTGATTGTAAAGTGCTTTGTAATATGATGGCTCTATATAAAGACCTGTTAATAAAAAAAATGTTATTTGCACCAAAGTAAAAAAAAACACAAACACACTTTTAGAAAATAAAGCCTGCTTTAAAAGAAAAGAAAATCATTGTTTTGAAATATTTTCCATTGTAAGTATATGAATTGTTTACAAACAGGAACTCAATTACTTTGCTTCATTATAGGGAGGAACCCACAAAATTTTGGAACAATGCAATTTGCCACTTACTGGGAAACAGTGCGTGGATCGTATCATTACAGAGAAGGTAAAACGCTTTTGCCTGTTCTGATTCCTTTTACTATGTAATTTATACTGACGTGTGTGGTTTGTACCAAGCATTATTGAATTTAAGTGTTTCAAATCCCAGTGGTATATAATTAGTGTTGCAGATATGGTTCAGCGACTTCTTGGTCTGTTGCATCGCCTGCAAATAAATTTGATAGGCGGACTATGGGTGAGATTTTCTGGCCAATTACCATTGTCGTATTCTTATGAAGTGAATGTGACTTAATTCGTAACAGATCTACATAATGTTATCAAAACCAGGTATCTTAATGGAGAAGTGTGTTCCAGAAACCTCATTCTACTTCATTACAATTTACTGGTAACTTAAGTCCAAAAATGTCAATGTGTTATTACAATAAATACTTTAATGAGATTTAAAAAAAAGGCAGCTACTATATTTTGATGCTTTCAGACACCCTTTAAGAAGTCTAACAAACCAAATTCCATATTCCATTTCTCATTCATTATACATTACACACAGAGGGGTGTAGTATATCAGAGGGATGTTTGGAGCACCAACAGGGTTAACTGATCAGCTCTCCTCCAGAGACAGAGAATAGGAGAGCGCGGGAGGGAACAGGAGCAGGGACAAGGGGACGTATCCAGACTTCCAAGGTGCGGAAGAGGGGAGGGAACTCCCCTGTTACTCAACTCTGTCATTCATAGTTATGGCCACTTCTGTGCCCATAAAGCCACCTTACCTTTTCCGTGCGGATCAGTGTCTGTACTTGCGCGGATCGGCACAGAACTCCCAAACTCCACTCCATGCAGCTATTCTGTATGTCTATACCCACCCCCGCTACAGGATTAAGGTATGCGGAATGTGTGCATCGCCCTGATGAACAGATCTCATTGTGCACGGAACAGGGTCCCGTGGTGCAATGTGATCTGGTGCATAACATTGAGTTTCGACCTGGCTGGAGTATCGATTGCTTAGGCATAGCAATTCATCCCCGGTGCTCTAAAAGGTAAGTGGCTAAATTAACTCCAACCCTTCCCGTAAATCTAACCTTAACCCCCCCCTTCCATTACCCTAACCCTCCCTTCCCCACATCCTGACCCTAACTCTCCCTTCTTCCTAGCCTGACCCTAATACTCCCTTCTCTATAGCCTAATCCTAAGACCCCCCTCCCACAACCTGACCCTAACTCTCCCCTTCTATGGTCCTAACCCTCCCTTCCTAAGCGTCTAACTCTAACAAACGCCCCATAACACTAAAAGCCCACGGGGAGGTTACTCACCTCTCCAGAGCTATCATCCGGCGGGTCCTGCGAAAATGAATGGGCGAGTATGCCGATCACACACTCACCCATTCATAAAAGAAAACTTCTAAAATGCCTGCCTATTTGAAATAGAGACAGCCGAAAAGTAACTTTCGTCTGTCTCTATTTCTGAAAGCAAGCCATCGAACCGGATACTGCAACCAGTTGTAAGTGCAGGCTAAGTAAAGATAGGTCTCGTTCTTTTCAATTTTTTAGCACGTTACACTTGCCTCTTCCCTCTTGCGAGTACCTTTTGGCTTTGCAAAGGTGCAAATTTGCTCCTTCTTTGCCTTTTGAGTATATACTTTTTAAGTTAACGTTTTTAAGGGTCTCTCTAATTCTTTGAAAAGTCTCATTTTAACAAATTATACAGTACACCGGATGAGAACAGATAACTGGAATTACATTCAGTAGACAGAACTGCTGTTACAGGAACACTGTCAGGGACTTGGGACGACGGTCCGGATTCACAGTTACGTACGTTTTCGTCTTACATACGAATTGAGCTACTACGCATTGGTAGTAGCTTATTTATGCAATCTACGTACCATTTCTGTACATAGATGGCGTAAGCTTATGCCATCTGTACAGAAATGGTACGTAGATAGCGCAAATAAGCTACAACGCATGCATAGTAGCTCAATTCTTAAAGCAACTTACGTAAGACGAAAACGCACGTAACTGTGAATCCGGACCAACTTCTCTAAATCTCTGAAGGCCAATGATAAATTGGGACAGTATATTTATGTTTTACTTAGGGAATTGCAGTTTTCAGATGATCATTTCCCTATGTGTTACCTTGTAGATATTTTTGACTCCTCATTTGTTGAAGCTTCTTGTCCAGCTGTCATGAATTTATAAAGTTATTTTAAGGTTGTACAGTCTGCCCATATTAGCACAGTATATTCAGGCCATTCTGTATGCTAATGGCTTCGTTTCAGTGTGCTATCTGGGCAAGCAGGAGCGATGGGGAGATGATTATCATGTTATTGAATCAGGGTTCTGATTTGCGGTGCAATATTACTCACCAAATAGAAAATGGTAATCATAAAAGTTTTTTACCTTGCCTGTTTCCAATCTAATAATAACCAGTGATTTATGTCTATGTAAATGTAACAGGCTGTCTTTGATGTGGATAAGAAGAATGGACTGACTCTGATTGAAGTCGCTGAAGGTCTATCTGTAGATGACATAAAGAAATGCACTGGTTGTGACTTCTCAGTGAGTACATACAATTAAGGGCATGAAGGACTGTGGTAGCACGTCACTTGGGGCCTTTTCTCTATATTCCTTAAGTTTTAATATGTAAATGGTGCAATTACACAAGAACAGCTCTCTTTATGTCAGTATATTTTCATCCCATTAATCATCCGTCTGAGAAAGGCGAATCTCTTGTGTTGTATCAAAGTGACGTTGCAGTCAAGCACATGTGACCTCAGAACAAATCAGTTTTTTCTGGCGCGTTTCTATTGGGTGTTGGGCTAGATAGTCCATAAACTGTGTTCTGGGGCACAGTTTGGTGCCTTAATAGGGAATGTTTTCCACGCGACAGTCATTTGGTAAACAATACTGTAAGATTGAAGCTGGGTACACACTTGTCCAATCCGCTTCAGATCCAGCTCCTAACAAGACTGCTTCCACAATCCTGCAGTAGACCAAGGTTGCAAATACAACACCCAATCCAAGATACACACTTGTTCAGTATTACAGCAGATACAACACCCAATCCAAGATACACACTTGTTCAGTATTACTGCAGACCTCCGACCTGCTGAAACTATATGCTGAAAGAATCCTGTCACCATACACACACTTTCAATATATGCCAAGCCGCTCGTCACTCACACATAAAGGACCTGATTCATGCTTAAGAAGACTTTAGGTTCTTAATTATATGCAATAGTAGCAAGGCGACTCCCCTGACACGCCTCCGGTTTTCAACTTCTTAACCGACTTACGAATGCCATAGGGCTCCCTTATCTTTAGGTTCTTAGTTGTGTGTGTAAGGTGGCTAATTAAGAACATTTCTGCCTACCCGCGCACAGATTTCCTCATTTAAATGCCTCCCTCCATCCAAACTTCTTGTCCTCCTTCTTAACTTTTCCCAACAGGCCCCTTCCTTCTATAATCACTACGAACCAAGAAGAAGTAAGTTCATAAGGGGATTCACAGCCATCCCATTCTTAAGTCCTACGTAAATTGTATATATTAAGGTACTGCGCGTACACAGTATATCCCTTCTTAAATATATGCACCTAAAAAGTAGCATTTTTTTAACTGTGAATCAGGTCCAAAGTCGGCAATTAAGAAAATAATTGGATAAAGCTGTTTCAGGAGCATACGCACAAATTGATCGGGTAATTGGTGGTCAGATCCGCTGATTTTTAAGCAGGTTAAAAAACAAACAAACAAACAAACAAACACTTGACCCGACCAGGATGGGATGTTTCAAGTGTTCCTGTGAGTGTGCACATGTATACAATGTCGAGGCAACAATCAGAAATCAAAATGGACACAAATTGGATAAGTGTGTACCCACAGCAATGTTACATAATGCTATTATACTATTAATGCTTTACTGTTTACCATTAGAGTGTTCACTTAAAACTTCTTTTTTCAACATGTTAAAAAAATAAAACCCAAAACATTGTTTATATCTAGTATTTAAGATAGAGACATTAACAGCCTCACTATGTATGTCTGATATTAGCCAACGTTTTCCGTGTCAAAGTTTGCACAACTAACATATAAATTCATGGTATCCATCAGCTGTGAAACCACTGTGAGCTAATAGGAGATACTTTACTTCAGAATGGTTATAGGCAGTGACAGAAATAGTGAGGACAACATTGTGGTGTGTAGGGGCAATGATTAGCGAGAGTGCTTAACAGGAAACTTTCTCTGGAACTGCCCATTCCTGCCTCCTATTGAGACACAAGGTCAGTGTGACCTTGTCATGCCATTACAGGTTAAGTAGATCAGAAGTTGCGTTTCTGAATGATGATATCTGTTGGAAGTGGTTGCTAATTTAATATGTTTAACGGGCATCCCAAATTGTGTTGGCCTATACCACCTGGGAGGGTGGAGTCTATTCCAATTTTCCTCTACCATTTCAGTGGTTTTTCTGCACATTTCCTCCCGTGTATATGCACGCCCTTGTGTTTTAATACACCTTCCAGTGTATATGCACGCCCTTGTGTTTTACTGCACCTCTTCCTTTAAAAAAAAATGCCACCCTCCTCTACCTGGTTACTCCCATTGTTATACGTGAAAGCTGCTCGTTAAGGGCCATATTCAGAGAACCGTATTTGCGAGAAGTTCCGTGTGTATTTTTAGGGACGTCTCAACTGCGCATGCGTAGTAAGTAAATTTACGCTATCTACGTTGAATTTACGCATGGAAGTCCGTTAGGCACGGTCTTGTGAATAACACGTGTGAAGATCTGTACGGAGGGGCCGTACGGCGAAAGATGCGTTTAATTGACCATTTGAGGGCGAGATGAAGGCACGGTTAGTTAGATACGCACGTACGGCAGCAAAATACGCACGGAACTGCACACTTAAATGTACGGGTGGGTCGAGGCAATGGTAAGTCACTGTGCCCCGTCTGGGTGAGGGCAGTGTCATGGCTGTTACCTTGCTACGTCCCTGCGAATATTTGCAAACTTTTTGCGGACGGTTCTCTGAATACAGCCCAAACTCCCTGGCCCTTCTCTGTTCCAAGCCATACATGTTTGCTTCCTCTAGTCTTTCTTTGGATGTTCATTAAGTCTCTTGAATGCATTAATACAATAGGATTTTTGTTTTTCAGAGGAAAACATATTTGAATTTTATGTAAAATTACCTTTCTAGAAATCGGGGTTATTGTTATTGTTATTGCCCAAACCAACTTGCAAAATATATAGAAGTTTTCATTTCCTGCACGCCCCGCCAGATTTAAAGCACCGGACGTATTGGGTATATGTCCGGTGTTTACCGTTTTTTATTTTTTTATTTTATTTTTTACGTAATCTACGTATCTTTTCTATACATAGATTGCGTATATGCGGTCTGAAATACGTAGATTACAAAAAAATTTACTACACATGCGCAATAGTCAAAAACAGTGAACACCGGACGTATACGCAATACGTCCGGTGCTGTAAAAACCCCCCTAGTGTGAACAGGGACATGACTTTATGATACCTATTTGTTTTTATTTAACAGGTTTCGCCAAACCTCCGGCCGCTGCAGCAGATCAGTGACTGAGCTTCTCCCTTTTCATATTTTTGATGGAAAAGGAACGTTTTACAATTTTTTTCAATTTGTACCAACCAGGGATTGAGTTGAACACTATCAAAAAGTTACTGGGAATTCAAGCCATTGTAGTCAATAAAGAATATTTAATTAGACTTTGTCTTGTACTTTGTTGAATTACAAATCTGATCATTTTGTGAAACTTTTATGTTGCATCATTGCAGCTGATTCAATAAGTCTGTTCCCCCATCCACCTGCGAGTATTACTGTGGTCAAATTTATAGATGTTTACGGATTCTATTTAATGTATGATATGTTAATACAGGGCTCGACAAATACCGGTCACATTTGGTGAAGGTGCAGTGCACTCAATTAATGCCCTACTTAAGGGAAGCATTTTAATGGGAACTCGTGTATCATGTGATGAACCACCAATCACGTGTGGTGAAACGCATTAAGGGGCTTATTTTGCCTTTTTAATGTTTTTATTTTGACCGCTGAAGAATACACTAGCACGGTTGGGTGACTGGTACCATGTTTTCTCTCCAAGGGCCAGATTTATTGAGCTGCGGGTTTGAAAACGTGGAGATGTTGCCCATAGCAACCAGTCAGATTCTAGCTGACACTCTCTAGTATGCAATAGTTAAATGTGATCGAGAATCTAATTGGTTGCTATGGGTAAGATCTCCACTTTTCCAAACCTGCAGCTCCGTAAACCTGGCCCCAAGAGTTCAAAATTGAGCTTGTAACCTCAGCTGTTTAGAGAGGTCTATAGAGAGGACAAGTTGCTGCTGAAAGGCAAATTCCAGACTTTACAGCTTTGCCCACAATAGATAGACGGATGGTTAAAGATCACCTATTCGACCTGAGCCACGATACGGACATTGGGCTGGATCCAGACTTAAGTGCTTGAAATGAGTTACTCCTGGGCTAAACCATGGTGATTGCAGGGGGAGTCATATTTCATTTGTTATTGATTGCAGGGGAGTCATATTTCATCTGTTGCAAACTGTATTAGAGTTGAGAGATGAAGTTTAGTATCCCAAGTCTAAATAACAGTGTGATAGTAAAGCTGGTCAGTATCTGTGTGCAGTAAGCAATTCAAAGATATATCCCTGCAGGCAAAGAATACAATTACCTTGACTCCCCCTGAAATCAACATGGTTTATCCCAGGAGTAACTAATTTCAAGCACTTACTTAAGTCTGGATCCAGCCCATTGCTGTTAGTACCCTCCTGTCAACCTCTACAGAGCAGGATAATTTCCTTATAATTTGTCAACTCCAGTGGTTTTGATTAACCTGTGGAGTGGACCATATTACTGTTCTGGGAGCCATTAAACAGTACTGTTAACATCTATCTGATAACACCCTTCCAGCCAAACACTATATCCATCCTACCTATATTCATCTGCAAATACTTGTTTGTTTTCCATTTGGATTAAGGAATTTGTTGCCAACCTAACTCTGGTTTAAACACTTGCAACCATTGAAGCTGTAACCATCATGTGACTAAAGCATAATCTCTCCACCGCAAGCTTGTGGATAATTTCTATTACATGCAATATAATCTGTGTCCATGTGCAATATGTTTATAGTTACCGATGTGCTGCTTCTATCAGTGGATAGTAGTAAACTTACGTGTTTTAATAATAATCAATGAATTGCTGTTTTGAAACAACATCTACAGGAGGAGGAGCCTTGACGCTGGGCAGGTGAGCATAACCCAATATAGCTATATTGTGAACTAAACCTCCTTTTTATGTATGTGCTGACACATAGCGTTATATAATGCTTGTTTGAAGCACCGGACCTCTCTCTTTTTTGTTCCTTGTTTTGAAACCACAGCTTAAATTTTTTTTTCTTGTAAGCCCTAATTAACTTACAAGAAAAACTTGAACTTTACATGGTCGATATTTGAACCCCATGTGCCACCCCCCTTTCCAAGTAACCGTATAACAATAAATAAAGACACAAGACTTTTTGGGGGGTCTAACTATTTATTAATTATAATAAAATGTATTACTTGACCTAAATTTTATCTTAATTACCTGCTATTAATGGGGGCCAGATGAAGCAGATACATTGTACAATAACACATTGAACACAAATAACATTCACAATAAGATAAACATTAAGACTTGAAATAATTCCAAACCGTTCAAACGGACACAACCTTTGGCAACTCCTCCCCCAAGATTGAGGGTTGGTCCGCCCAGTGAGTTTAATCTCACTATGGGCTAAATGCTTAACCATGTGTTTACCTTTTTTTTCAATTTCTATGTTTTTGTATTAGGGTAGCATAAACCGTTTTTTTAGGATTTGAGTGCTTTAGTCTTACTGTGGGCTGTTTGTTTTAACATTAGATTGAGTACATATCCCAGACAAATTAACGGGTAAATAAAAAAAAAAAAAAAAATAT